>PVJH01003376.1:57660-143835 GCA_004026705.1 Nesogale talazaci
CCGTGTTTGGAGTACATCAGGACATTTGTATTCCAAGAGTGTGGCAGTCATGTGCTTAAATTAATTTTATGATTGAAATGTAGGGGTAGAGTCTAGCCTGTTAGTCTGGAGATAGCCATTGAGTAGCCAATGAGGCCTCTGTGTGGGCATGGCTTTCTCCTGATATGTCTGGGAAATCTCATGATATTTCCCTCATGGAGATGAGAAGCTATCTCCCTGATTGTTGGGAGTTCGTTCTGAGAGACGATGAATCATGGACAAGGCAAGATGGCAGCATTTGAGAAGTGGAGAGACTACATGACTTTGCCCTGATGGAGCCAGACCTCTGAAGCTGGGGCGGCCTCTGCCAGTGATGAGTTGCTTCTGCTGTTGATGGACCCTGAGCCCTGGAAGCGAGGACCCATGGGGAGACCCCTGCCAGTGCTGGGATTCTGCACCCTGTGACTTCGTGAGTTGGAAGGAGTCAGAAGGAGACTGATTTCAGGCATATGGGCTAATATTGGACTTATGACTTTGAACTGGACTGGGCTCAATGTCCTATTCCTCTTGTATATAAACCTTTTCCTTAAAACTATATGCATGTCTTTGAAATTTGTTTCTCTAGTCTACCCGGACTAATAAAAAGAGACTTAATTGCATGGGGGCCAGATTGACAGATTGAAGAAAAAACTCTATTTTTTTTTTTTGAAATCTTTAACTAGTGGTTTTTGTCAGAAGCTTGAAAAAAAATCTGGAACCATGAAGAAAACTCCTGGTCTGGACTGAATAGTTAATGAGAGCCTGAGCACAGACTGAAATGCTTGCTAGGTGTTCACCTGGATCCTCTTATTAAGTAGAAGTGAGAGAAATGCAGCAATAGAGAGACTGGTTAAATGTGACCACTGACACATGAACAGGAAGTAAAAGTGAGGGTGATAGCGGGTTGACTGGTTTTTAGTTCATAATCAAGCACACGGGGGCTAGAGTTGTTGAGAATTTGTGAGGATCCCATGTGAGGATCAAAAGCAGGGGTGCTCAATATGTGGATCACAATCTACTAGTTGATCCCAAATGCAGTGTGGGTAGATCGCATGGCATTAGAAAATAGAGATAAGCTTATGATCAGTCCCATAACTTAATTGATATACAGCCAGCCATTCAGATGCAATCTTAGGTGTCTAACACATGTGTAAACAACTAAGTGAAGCAAAACTGAAAAGCTAAATTATTGTCAATTTCTAGATCTTGTTTTTTTTCTCTCAAATGTAAGAAAGGGTATTAAAATCACGGGGGAACTGGACCAACTTGAAGACAAAAGCATATCACTTTCATACAGAATGGGGGATTTTGACACTCTTAGCCAACATTCAGCTTAAGCCCAGAGCACATGAACAGTTCTGGAACACACTCACAGAGAGAAAGTACCCGGACATGAGAAAATGTGCTATCTCCTTGACTGCATTATTTCTCTCTAGTTATTTATGTGAGTCAAACTTTTCCTACATAAATATCATTAAATCCAAGTACCATTCCACCATGACTAATGATCATTTGGAAGTGTGCTTGAGCTGGCTGGCAGCAACTACTGTCTGGACTATGCATCCCTGCATCTTTCCACTCAGTGCAAGTCCACAGAGTAAACTCAGGTAATCACAAAAAAGTACATAGATAATTGTGTTGTGTTGTGCAATATAGACTCATATGGTTATGCATGGTACATGAACATACATTGTACATATATAGATTTCTCAATGCATTCATGAATAAATGTAATAAATAAATAAATAAATGTATTTACAGTTTTGTAGCTGGTAGAACATTTTCACTTGGTCATTTTATAAGTATCGTGCATAATGGAAAAGTGTGGGCACCTGGTCTAATGATAAGGCACCCCGGTGAGACTGAGGTAGTACACATTGAGTTGACTAGAACCCAACCAGATGAAGAGGAGGAACTGGAATTTATTGCTGCATTCTTAACTGATGGCCTGTCTTGATTTGACTTTGCTTATGGATGCAGACTTCACAAGGTTCCAACTTGAATGAAGATTCTTCACATCAAAGAATATGATTGTCTTCTCAGAGCACTGGGTTGATGTAAGGGGGCAGTATAGAAACTGGATACCCAAAATTGGGAGGATAAGACATGACATGGTTGGCTTACAAACTTTCATAAGTGCTGGAATATATTTATAGAATTAAGGATTAAGGTGGAGAGACTACTTAACTATAATTTTTACACATAAAATATTGTTGCTTTGTTCACTTATAGAGTTTAAATGGGGGTGGATTATATTGAATTATAGACATTTTAGTTTTGTCCTGTTAAGTACAGATTTCATTTTATTATCGTCTGAAAATTGTGTATAGCTAAAGAATTTTATGAAAGTGTCAAATTGACAAGAGGGTGGTCTGTGGTAGTTAAATAACCTGGTGTCAATTTGGGACTTTAGAGGATTAAGAGTGTAGGGGCAGATGCTTGTCTTTCAGTTGGATCATAGCCAATAAGGCCTCTGTGTGGACATTACCTCCTCTTGAGAATGCGGGGAAGTCCTGTGCTTTCCCTCCTTGGAGGTGGGAGACACTTTTCTCTTTTGGCTCATTCCCTTGGGAACTCTTTACTGACAAGACTGACTCCCTTGGAAATACTTTACTGACAAGACACATGCTACTACCTTGATAACATCCAAGCTCTGGGAACTGGTGAAGCCATGTGGAGACCCCTGCCAGCACTGAAAAGCTTACAATACTCCTGAATCCAAAGCTTTTTTTTCCCCATTGGCCTGTGGTCTTCCTGCATTTGGCATCATTCCATGTGTTTTGTGAGTCTGAAGCAGATATTACAGATCTGTATTGCTCTTATGAGCTTAGGGACTTGATCTCACTTAGGCTAGTATGTTCTCCCAATATTCAACTGTTTTTGTAAATAAACCTCTTTCTTAAATAGAGATGCATATTCATGAATGTGTTTCCCCTGTCTTGACTGACTCAGTAACATATAAGTTGTTATTGTTTAATTAAATGAGCATCAGTGGTGCTATGAGCTAGGTTTTTGGGATGTTAATTGCCGGATCATCAATTCAATCCAACCAGCCACTCCATGTGAGAAAGATGAGACTGTCTGCCATGGTGAACATTTACAGTCTCAGAAACACCATATAGGGTGTCACTGAATTATATTGAATTCAGCAGCAATGGTTCTGACATCTTTTGTGACCACTTTGACTTTCATAAAACTTCACAATTAGATTTGTCATTATGATATATAATCATGTGAGTGGATTCTTTTACTAAGGAAGATAATACCATTATACTTGAGAGGAGTATTTGTTGTCATCTACTTTTGGATCAGCCCCAAACACATGGCAAAACCATGTGCTGTGGAGTGGAAATACTCCATGGAGTTTTCTTGACTGCAATCTCTTCAAAATAGTTTCATTGGGATATGTTTCACATAACATAAAATTACATTAGAAAGATTGTACAATGATCACCATCAATTTTAGAATATTTTCTTATTGTACTAGTTGTTAACCATCACTCTCCAACATCCTCCTATGCCAACCTCCTAGGCATTTATAAATCCAGGTAGGGCTCTGGAAAACTGCCTATATTGGATATCATATGTAAAAAATCATATGAAACACAAACAGACTACAAACAAAAATAGCAAGAATGACTAGACAACACAGATAAACCTCAATTGAAAAACAGAAAATATTAAAAGCTGTAAAAACTTTAGAATGACTCAGAAAGACAATATATCTTTTGCCATCATCATTTTCAAAGCATTTTTTCTACTCGAACCCTTTATGCTAGCTTCCCCTTTTCCCTTTCCTCCCCTCCCCACCTTCCTTTGATCATTTATAAATTTGTATCATTATTTTCACATCTTACACCGACTGCTGTCTCCCTGCACACACTTTTATGTTGCCACCCACCCCTGGGAAGGGAGTATGTGTAGAGCATTGTGATTGGTTAACCTTTTTATCCCCCAGATTAAATTCATAATTGACTGGACACTATTTATGCAGCAATGGTGTCTAGTGATAGGGCAACACTTTTAATAATATTCTTTTATGGATGCAGAAACCTGCCTACCAGATTAATACATGTCATAGAAATGCAAGGAGGACTTTAAAATAGTATATAATATGCTTGTCCCAGGCCACAGTTCACGCTCAAAGAAAGAGATGGGAACCAAATTTCAATGGACATTTATTCCATAAATGTAGGATAGCAGCCACTAGCTTTTTTCACACTAGGGCATTTCAGCCTTGGGGAAAATGTTTTTGCTTAGTCATTCTTGCTATTTTTTTGCAGTCTGTTTGAATTTTATATAATTTCTGCAAATGAAATCCAGAATAGATAGTTTTTCAGAGTCAGAACCTGGATTTATAATTGCCTAGGAGGTTGGAAAAGGGCAGCAAATAGCATCCTTTTGTCTACTATACCTATGTAGATTTTTAAAAATTTGAACCAAAAATAAATTACGTTAACTTTTGTATAACATAAAATATTTGTGTTTCTTTGTAATGCAGGTCAGAAGGAATCTAAAGATGAAATTGAAGATGAAGATTTTGATGACACTTTTAGGGTAACAGTGTCCAAACTGCCTATATATATTTCAGATTTACCAAAGGATGCTTTAGAATTTAAAGAACAACAAGATCCATTTGCTACATATATCCAGACGTATCCAGTCATTCATCAAAAACCAATAATTAAGCGGGAGAGTTTATCAGAGAGGAATATAAAAAGAGAGTTCCTTATAACACAAAGAAGTGGTATGAAACTCCAAACAGTTTGTGATATTGATCAGTATTACTTAGAAGAAAAGAAGCAAAGAAGTCATAAGAAATACCTAACAGATGTAGCATGGGCAAAAGTTGCCAGAGAAAACGCCCAACAAACTGTGAAGGAAAGTGCATGTAAGAAAGTCTATATTGCACAACAAAGTGAGGGAAAAAATGCAGAGACAGTTCAGAAGGGTTTGCAACAGCGTTGGCAGGACAGATCCAATTACAATGAAATAGTTAGAGAGAGGAGAGGTCGGTTTCTAGAAGAAAAGAAGCGAAAAACTGCAGATCGTTTATTAATTCAAGATTTAAATAATGATCGCACTCTTTTCACCAAAGGGATGATGAAAGCTGAGAGACTGAGTAAAAAGACAGTTATTTTAAAAGAGAAAAGTTACATCATCCAGCAAAAACGAAATATGGAAAAATATCAAGAAGAATTACGTAAAAAGATGAAGAAAATTAGGTAAGTAAAGTTTTTATGTAGTAGAATTTTTTTATATTATTAAATGATTAAATTATAAATTATTTAAATCTAAAGTGTTTGGGATAGTATGTGATATAGTCTAGTTTGGAAAATGGAAAGGACAAGCTATGTACCGAAGTTGTATTACCAAAGATTAGTCAGCATACAGCTATTTCTTCTGTCAAACCCAGCTTCATCCAAGATCACTTGCTTCCAAAGAATATTTCTTATTATAATAAATCACATAATTTATTATTATTTATCATTAAGATAACATTTTTATTATTGCCTTGATAGTGATAGAATCTCAGTCTTTTAAAGATCAAGTTCTCTCATTGTCACCAAACAAAATTGCTTCATTATTCTATTTATTCAATTTCTGTCTTTTGCTTTAAAACCAACTTCTATTTTAAGGTATGCTTTCATGATTGTCTGCCAGGGCAGGATAGTAAGCGCTGCTGCTAACCACAAGGTTGGTGGTTCAAATTGCACCCGTCACTCTCCAAGAGAAAGCTGTGCCTCTCTTCTATAGTTATAAAAGACTGTTGAATAGACCATGGGCTGCAGAACAACAAACCTGCTTTAAAAGTGAAACTAGAATTCTCTTTAGAAGGGAGTTTTTCAAATAATATCTGAAGGGAGTCTTCTCTAGAGAAGGATATCATGCTTGGTAAAATAGAGGGTCAGCAAAAAACAAAAAAGGAAGACCGTCAATAAGATGGGTGGATACAGTGCGGCTAGCAGCGGGCTGAAACATAGCAACAATTGTGAGAAGGGTGCAGACAGGAGCAGTGTTTTGTTATGTTGGACATAGGATCGTTTTGGGACCTAGCAACACACACACAAAAACAAACCCAAATCTCCCCTTCTGTATCCTTATGACTCAATGTATGTTAGTATCTTTGTCTTCAAATATACATGCCACAAGAGCACTACGGAGCCCTGAAACATAGGAGTAATGTGTTGGGCTCTGATCCACAAGGTCAAGAGGTAGAAGCCACCTGCTGCTTCTCTGGAGAAATCCTGGGCTTCCTACTCACACGAAGAGTAACCATTTGTGAAACCCACAGGGGCAGTTTGACCCTGACCTGTATGGGGTTGCCATGAACAGGAATCTACTAAATGGTAGGGAATTTGGAGTTTTGTATGGTCACTACAAGCCTATAATGTATATCATTACTGTTAACTTTCTTCTAGAATGAATTATGTATCATAGACCTTTAATGTTGTGTAAATTAAAATAACCTTAAATATTTACACTGGGGAGAGAATGGTGCCTTTATGTGAAGAAAGAGCCTCTTTCCTTCAAAGGGAGGCCTGCAGCTAGGCCTCTGGGCTTGTTGAGTAGAGTTGAAGTTCATTTTATTTTCACCATGGACAAACTGCATACACAACTACTGTTGGAGACGTCTTAGCTATCCTTTAGTGGTCATTCAAATGCCACCCTTATTTTTATGTCTCTCCAACTGTTCTTCTAGCCCAAATTAGTCACATTCACTTGGAGCTATTTCCAAGGCATTTTATTTAAAGATCAATTGGCACAGTTGTCACAAGAGGACCAATATTATTGTTTGTGACGTCTGTTCTAGCACATTTTGGTCTATATTTAAGTTCCTATTTTGGTATTTAATAAATAGCATCTAATCAACAAATCTATTGATAAATATAAGTAGAAATCTTGGTTTTAAAAATCTGTAATTGTTTAAAAGCCTATTTAATTGTATAACATCCTTCAGGAATGGTCATTATTTCTACATATTTATATTAAAAACTGAAGACATTTGAAGAAAAATAATACATTATTCTAATCAGTGATAAGTTGTTTATCAACTTGGGTGGGTCAGACATCTCCCATGCTTTGATCCAAAATAGTGTGGTCCACTCTGTGATATGATCTTCTGTGAAGAAGCACAACAGCTGTGTAGAGTATAGATCTCTTTAACCTGAGTACAGTCTAGATTCTTTCAGTCTGTAGCACAGTGTAAGTTTAAATTGAAAGTATGTGGAAGCTAGTGGCCTTTTGATGTATTGGGATTCTGTATCTGGTTTGTCAACCACCTGTTATATCACATGGTTTTCCCAGGAGCCGTCAGTGGAATTCCAACAGTGGACTTCCAACCATGAATTTCTATTCATCTCAGAATCCACCAGCCTATGGTCTTTCCACTTCATGTTTCTCCTTCTTGTTCATCAATTCCTGCAGCCACAGGAACAAGTAGAAACCTTCTCACCCACTGACTTGAATCAAGCTGAACTTCTAAAATGGTGTGAGCCATTTCTTGATGTAAACCTTTTTCTATATAGCTCTAAGTATCACTGGTTTTGCTTCTCTAGAGTCGGTCACATAGTCCAGTTGTGTGAAATTTTGTTTTTGTCTGTTGGGATGAACTCCCAAGTGAATGGTTTACTCTTTAATCTCACCAGCTAATATTTTTAATTCTTTTGAATTTCAGCAATCAATGTTTTTATTGACTCCCCATTCCTGGAGCCAAATTTTTCTTCATATAGTCCAGTTCGCTGGATTATTTGTTCAGTATACAGACTTAAGAAATATGGTAAAATGATGCAACCATGAAGCATAGTCTTTCTGATTTTAAGTCATTGGTATTCTGTTGTTCTTTTTGAATGGCTGTCTTTGAGTCTATGTGCAGGTTTTGCAGGAGCAGATATGCCCACTCTTCATAATATTATACATTTAACATTTCCATAAAATAGAATGTCATTGAAAAATAAAATAAAACATAGGCAAGCATATTTCAAGTATACTTTGCTTTAGGCAAGATCCATATGACATCAGCAATAATCAGTCTTTATTCAATAGCTTTTTACTGAATAACTATCAGCATTGTCAGTTTCTTTTCAATGGATTGCTGTAAACATGTTTGAATTATCACCAACAAACCTCTATGTGTGTGGATTTATTATACTATTTTATAACTTCCTCATCCTATCAGACCATGTTAATTTGGAATTGCCACAAATATGGATCTCTTCAAACCCATTGACCATGTAGCTGTCTTTCAGATTTCTTAGCATCTTTGAGATAGTGGTTCCAACATTGCATTTATTGTTTGAAATATTTCAATCAGTGTCTCCTCATTTTCTGGGGAGGCTTGTTTTTGGTTAATGCTTTCTTTAGACTTGAACATTTTCCTTTAATACCATCATTCCCTGGGCATATACTTCCTCTTTAAATGGTGCTACATTGACCAGTTCTTTTGGGCACAGTAACTCTGTGTATTCCTTCCATCTTCTTCTGATGCCTCCTGTGATAGTCTGGGTTAACTAGAGAAACAAATTCATAGACACTCATGTGTATAAGTAAGAGTTTTGCATCAAAGTGTATTTGTGTATTAAAAATATCCCAGTACACTATAGATCAAGCCCATAGATCCGCTATTAGCCCCTGTGTCTGATATCAGTCTGTAAACTCCTCTTCAGACTCACACAACACATGCCATAATGCTGAATGCAGGAAGATCCCAGACTAATGGGTGGAAAATATTGTGGATCCAGTGGTGGTAGAAGCATCTCAGTGGTGGTATGGGTGTCTGTGTGACTACCCCAGCTTCATGGCTCTGGATTTATCTGTGTAACTTCATCTGGATTGTCAACAAGAATATCTCAAAGGGGCAGTGTATGTCCTGACTCCAGGGAGGAAGCCAGGAATTCCCAGTGTCCTCAAGAGAAAACCAGGCCCACAGCAAGGCCTCATTGACTGTAATCTGGTTGACACAAGCTTATGAACTGTCATTTCTCCTCTATCATTAAATGTTTCCTGTAGAATTGTTCCATACTCTAGTAGTATTATAGTCTTCATTTCTTTAAGTATGAGAAATATTTAATGCATTCTTCTTTCCCCAGGTTTTTGTCCAGTTCATTATACTATTTTGCCATTTCCAATGAATTCTGTTAACATATTGGGTTTCTTGGTGAGCCGCTCACCATAGAGCTGACTTTTCAAACACTGGCCATTCTTCATGGAGAAAGAGGAGCTTTTCTGCTCCCAAGCCTCCTGATTAGCTGCAGTGTGATAGAATTAAGTTAATGGCTGTGAGTTCAGTTTTGTCTTCTCCAGCTACTCGTTGGCATTTCCCACCTCTTTTATTTCACCATCCTTACTTCATATTTTAGACATTCTACCTACATTCAAGGGAAAATTTTGGAGTCATTTCTAGTTTTTTTGGTCCATTATTTTTTCCTATATTATAAATGACCTTTTGCATTCTTCAGGAATGATGCTGTTGAGGACAGCTCACTCATAGTATTCCCCATGAGTCCTTTTTCTATCACCAAGACCATTTCCCAACTACCAATGCTTCCTCTCTGTTTAGATCCTTCAGATTTGTCACCAGTAATTATGAATGTATCTTTACTGCATATTTGATCAACTTCAGGTTGAGAGAGTTTGGTAGAATTATTTATTTTCTTCATCATTAGCTTTAGTGATTAATGCATAAATCTAAATAATCGTCATACTAACTCTTCTTTATTAAAAGAAAACAAAGCAAGCTCACTGCCATTGAGTTAATGTTAACTCATAGTGAACTCATAAGAAAGGATAGAACTGCCCAAGAGTTTCTGAGAATGGAATTATGGGAGTAGAAAGTCCATCTTTCTCCCAAGGAGCAACTGGTGGTTTTGAACTGGTAGCCTTGCAATTAGCAGCACAATATGTAACTATTGTACCACCAAGGACCGTATGTTCTTCTCTATAGATGTACGGATATTATCTTATCATTAACAGTGTTGTACTTCAGGACAGATCTTGAAATACACATTTGAAGGCACTTGTGAAAGCATTTCTTTTCACTTGTCATTCGCAACATTGAAGACCATGTGCTTGTCCCATATAAAATGCTGACTATCTAGTTCGTCTCTGTTCATTGGTGACTAGGATATGCATTATGAATTTAATGTATAAATTTAATATTTTGCTTCTAATTTTCCTAGATTCACATTTTGTACATGGAATTTTCAGATTACTATGGTCACTTGCAGCTGTTTCTTACCATTTTACCTCATGAGAATGAATGATCCCGTGTCAATGATCCCATGTTAACCCATGTCATTGAGGTTGACTCAATTTTCAGGAGGCATTTCTTCTCTCCCTGTATTTTGAGGGCCTTTTAACCTCAGTGACTTATCTTCCAGAACTTTTCAGACAATGCTTAACTGCTGCTCAAAAGTTTCTATGTGGCCATGTTTTTTTTTTATTAAAATCATTTTATTGGGGGATCGTACATCATTTTTCACAATACATAATTAAACATACGGTGCCAAGCACCTTCTCATGTCTGCTGCTGTTATTGTTCTCCAATCATCCACCTTTTCCTTTGAGCCCCATGGTATTAGCTTTTCCATCCTTTCCCCTCTTCTACTGCTCTCCCCTCCCCACCAATCCTCAATGCTTTATACATTGTTATTGTTCTGTCATATGTTACACTGCCTGATTTCTCCCCCAACCCACTCCTTTGATGCCCATCCTTCCAATAGGAGCTTATGTGTATATCCTTGCAGTTGGTTCTGTCTCTCTACCCCACCTTCTCTCCACCCTTCCAGCAGCTCCAATCTAACCTCTGGCCCGAAGAGGCTCATCCATCTTGGTTTCCCCATAGCTCTAGCTCCCCTCTCTACTAGTGTACCTTCTCCAGTCCATCTGGATTTGTAAGGTTGAGTTGGGACCATGATGGTTGGAGGCAGGAAGGCTTCAGAAACTAGAGGAAACTTGTATGCATCATCGCTGCGCTGTTGCACCTTGACTGGTCTGTCTCCTCCCCTTGACTCCCTTGTAAAGGGGTGACCAATTATCCACCAGTGGGTCTTAGGTCCCCACCCTGCTTTCCCCCTCATTCATGATGATGTGATTCTTGTTCTTTGATGCTCGATACCTGCTCCCTACAGCCCACTTGATCACACATGCTGGTGTGCTTCTTCCATGTGGGCTTTGCTGTTTCTGCGCTGAATGGCGACTCGTTTATCTTCAAGTCTTTGAGACTCCAGACATTCAATCATTTGATAGCTGGGCACTATCGTTTATTCTACTCTGTTTGCCTCTGTATCCATTTGTCTTCAGCAATATCAGGAGTCAATTGGTCCGTTGGTTTTGATTTTTGTTCTTTGATGCCTGATACCTGATTTTTTCAGCACCTCATGATCACACAGGCAAGTGAGCTTCTGGGGTGTTAAAGGTTTGAGCATAAACAAGCAGCCATGTAGCTCAGCAGCAACAAAACCCACCATAAAAGAAGCTCACTTGCCTGTGCGATCATGAGGTGGCCATTTTTGGGGAGCGCATCAATGCCTTCTGGTGGTCGTGGGAGCTACCCAGCGCTGCTCCTGAGAGCTGCTGCTGCATTTGAACCATCAAGCCTGCGGGCCACAGTCCTGCACTCAACCACTTACGCCACTGGTGCTCAGCCCTAGGTGGCAATTTTTTTAAGGAGTAAAATGCCACTTTCTTCTTCCTATTCTGCATCGGTATATAAACTCTGCTGAAATATGTGTACTCTGGATGCTGCTGCTTATATTTGAGGTACTACTGGCATTGATTTTACACATATCAACATAATACAGCTACTTGACAGTCTAGTTTTTTATATTGTTGAATTCAAATTCTAGTCAAATGATCCAGTGTACATTCATGACTAGTTACTAAAGATTACAAGAGCAGTGATCTGAGTCTATAATGATCATTTGGCCTCAAGAAATTAAAAACAATTGGAAATATAAAGCATTGAAGTCAAGAGATTAATAGATTTAGATAACACATGCAATAATTAAGAACTATCAAGAGACAGAATTGAAAAGTCCAATAAAGTAGTAGATAATGAATATGTGAGAGTAAACTCAGAAACCTTCAAAGTGAAAGCTTAGCTAAACATTCAAGTGTTAATTCATTTCACTTATCCTTTGCCCCCATTTAATTATAAATAAGACAGTCTTGATTTGCTAAGCACTCATTCTAGTGGGAAAGAGAAACAAACATTTGAATCATTGAAAACATAGAAGTAAGGAAAGAATTGAACTGTGTGGAAGCAGTGAGATATGGGAAGAGTATTAGATCCAAGGAGAAGAGAATGGGCAAAATCAGAATGTTCACAATAAGCACTGGGATCTGGGTGAAGGAACAGATAGCACATGACTTTAGCTATAGTAGATTTATGGAGGACATTGAAAGCGCCATTGCTTAATAAGCATAAAACTGGATTAGAGAGGCCCTTTTAGTTTTAATACATTATCTCATGGTAAAGACCAAGAGAATTCTATGAGGGAAAACATGAACTTTAAACAGGTATTTAAATATTGAACCTTTCTTTTAGGAAAGATCACAGAAAATTAACATTTTTCAAAATGAAACAGCTTTTTAATTGCTTCAAGACATATTTTCCTTTTTTATTCACTCATTGATGAGATAAAAACTCTGAAAAATCACATTGACTCTTTAATAGTCTAGTCTACATATGCTCACCATCGGCGAGCTAGTTCTGCCCACTCAGGACTCTGAAGGCAAGGCAAGGCTGATGGTGAATCTTTAAAGGAGCCAGCCACCTTGCCGCGGGGCTGAGATAGAGACCCTACCTTGTGGCTGCACATCACATGTAACCCACAGTACCACTAGGAATCTAGCCAATGAACAGCAAACTTAAATTTCACTAGTGGTAAAATAGTCTTGTTTGGAGAAGGTACATCCATTATGTATGTATGTATGTGTGTGTGTGCACGCGCATACACATGGTCTGAGTCTATAAAGACCATTTGGTCTCAAGAAATTAAAAAAGCATTGGGAAGGGAATAGGTGGAACACATGCCAACCATTTTATTTAACTTATTAGATGATAAGGGAACTAGTAACATGTGTATAAGTTTAGATGAAAATCTAAACAGTATAGAGATATAGGTAGTCCCCAATGGCGCTCTGTTTCAACAATATGGTCAACAGAAGTTAAATACCAATTTTTTTCTCTTTTTTTTTGTTTTTGTTTTTGTTTTTTTTGGCATCACTGTCCTCTGGTGGTGGGAGTAGGAGGCGCAGACTTTGCTCCGTGGAGCTGGAATTGAACCTCCATCCCAGTGGGCCGCAGTCCCGCACACAACCACTACGCCACCAGGGCTCAGCCCCTATTTTTCTCTTTTGTTTTAGTTTTTGTGATTACTAATTTTTATTATCAGTGTCATAAATTGAAAACTTGTCTTGGTGATAATAAACTTATGTATGGCTTTATATTTTAATTAAAACACAGTACTAATTTCAACATGTTTTAATGATGAAGCAAAGTTGGTGGACATTGGCATTTTGTCATTCGTGGTCATAGCTCCACTTTTGGAAGTCTATGGATGATATGCATTACTCCAGAGACTTGAGATGACATTTTTAGTCAGAAAGTGAGTGAAAATTGTTTGTGTGCTTCTTTTCTTTATTTCCTCTCATAAATATTTCGTTGTTGCATCTCACTGCTCCCTAATCTATCATTTTGATTCAAGCACATCAATTTTGCATCTATGTTTTCAAACAAGCAAAAAGTCCCATTTTAAAAGTTTCAGTGAAACCTTTAATTGTTGAGAGAAAGGAAACAAAGATCAGCAGTGTGCTTCCTCATTCTTGCTATTTATTTCTTCTTCGGAATTTAATCCTCTTCATAATCCATCTACTCTGTATTTATAACTTCCCTCCTTTGTGATCGGCATGAGTGATACCAAAGTCTAGACTCAACATTTTTTACCATTTGGGTAATTTTTCAAATAGCCTCTTCCATTAGAGAACCTTGATATATACATATATATGTATATGTATGTATGTATATCCTGCATATTTTCCAGCTACTTCCTTCCTGGATGATAAATTGTACAAGATACATTATGGAACGTTGCAATTCTTAAAGAAATCATGTAACGCTATTATACTACCGTCTGTTGCATCTGTTCCCTGTGTGAACACAGTCTGCAGTTAACATATTGAAGAGTGATGCCCAATGTTTGATCCATTGGCTGAATCACAGCTCTCCTATTGGGAGGTAGACACACCATTTCCACAACTTGATTTAAATTGTCTACTTAAAGAGAAGATTCTGGAACATGATCAAGTAGCAACAGAATCTAGAAGGAAATTCTCTTTTCCAGGCAGAACATACATACTTCTGAAAAGAAGCAATTTTAAAATCATCTTGAATAGCAGACTCATTATCCAGGCCTTAAAGTTCCTTGTGAAGTATATCACCAGCTTGGCAACTTGATTTTTTTTAATGTTTATTAATGTGCGAGGCTTTTAAAAGTGATAAACAAGAATTCTATTTAAATCTAGCAGCATTTGCCTCAAAGAATCAGTGTGATCCTCTTTTAGATACCATTCAACCAGAGTTATTTTGCCTCTTTGTGAATGTAAGTCCATATTATCGTTACTATCCTATCCAAAGCAAGACTGTTTCATGTACACTGAAAAATCTACTCCAGTATATATGCATTATTTTGTATTACCATCCCCAGTCCTTCTTTGATTTTTTTCATCAACTTCACCTGTTTTTCCAGGTATACGAAGTTGTTATTGTTCAGTAAACCTCCAGTCAGTCATTGCCCACTCACTGCAACTTCATATGAACAGAAGAAAATACTGCCCAGTCATGTGTCATACCCACAATTGTGCTTACATCCGAGCCCATTGATGCCATCCCTATGTCAATCCATTTGCCAAAGATTCAGCTCTTTATCACTGTCCAGCTACTTTACCACCTCCAGAGATGAGCTCCCCGGATCCCACACCCGAGGACATGAGATGAAGTCTGGACACCCTTGCATCTGAGGAGCATCCTAGCCATACTTCTCCCAAAGCAGATTTCCTTGCTTTTTGGTAGTCCAATGTTCTTCAAATATTCTTCTCCAGGACCACAATTCTAATGCATGAATTTCATCAGTGTTTCATTAAGTTTGTATACTTTCTTTTGCATTACCAGTAAATTCAGAGGAAATCCTCTTCCAGGTTGATCTTTAATTGAAATTACCAACTCATAATTTGACCTTTCCTTCTGTTAGCATTGCATATTTATGCTTATAAGTCTTTTAACTATCTCCAAATTCCTTTTCTATCCAAAAGAGTCAAAGGAGATAGTCCCACACTTGTTACTCTGCTTTCTTTCTTTCCTCTATGATAGACCGAAACATGTTCATCTTTATATCTGTGATTATAACACTCCTTATTTATCTATTTAATTTTGCATTAAAACTTGTATTGCATTAGAATAGTATGACTGGTTTTGCTAAACATATTATTGGGAGTAAAAATATCACAGGTGTGCGGCTGTGTAAGGGACTCATACATTGCTGTTTCAAATTAACAAGTAATGCTTATGTTGGCACAAAATGCTGAGTAAAATCAAATGGTTTAGGGTTTATCTACAATAAAATTACAGGTGGAAAGAAGCATTGTTCAATATATTCTTAGAATTAAACATTGCCCAATTCACTATCCATTAAATTCCCAACACTCATCAGTAATTTTATTGTAGACTAGGTATTCTACTTGGCAGTATTTTGAAAAGAAAATCATTATATTGAGCATCTTGGAGTGAATGAAACCATAAGCAATATATGTACCATAGCATTATACATATTGCATGTTATTAATGATAATTTATGCAAAAAGTTAACAAAACCAGACAGATATGTGTGGTTTGTTGTAAGTAAAATATGTTGTAACTACCTATGTACAGTCAATTAGAAATGCTGAAATGAATTTAAAAGTAGATGAAAAACCGGTAAGCATATATGGGGCATTAAATGACTGCAACTCCACTGGGCAAAATATATTTGCATTACAATCACTTTTCTCATTTTCCATGGTTTTAAAATAGCTATCTGAGGTTGAAAGGCACAGATAATTTTGAAAGGTGTATTAGAAGTGACGTGCAATAATCTTTTGTTCACACAATGTTTTCTGATCTTAGATTGTGTGGTGGAATGAAACATTTCAATATGGCTATTCTACCCACGTATCTGTTACTCTCAACGAATGATTGGGGCCACTATGCAAACAAGGAGTGTGTGCCTTTAATAGAA
This sequence comes from Nesogale talazaci, assembly GCA_004026705.1. Taxonomy (NCBI): domain Eukaryota; kingdom Metazoa; phylum Chordata; class Mammalia; order Afrosoricida; family Tenrecidae; genus Nesogale; species Nesogale talazaci. The sequence continues at coordinate 73,953 of PVJH01003376.1, forward strand.
GGTTGGTTTCAGTTACTACCATAAGTTTTAGTGCTCGTTGAAGCAGCAGAGAAAAGTGCCAGAACCGCAGGACGAAGGACACATCCAAGGGTCGAATTACCAGAAGCCGTGCCATGGTGTCTGAAGGACAGAATAATGGAGTGGGTCTGAGACCAAAGGCTGAGACAAGGCAACCTGGAAACAGAGAAGAGCAAAACAGGGGCTCTAGGATGATGCGGCAAAGCGCAGGAAGTTTCCAGGTCCGTGTGACTGAGTGAAGGGAGAGAGATGCACCTGGTGGCTGAGGACAGGACTTGCGGTGGACTAGTGACTGTCTCCTTTTGGTTTATGATCCGACCTGTGAGAACCCATTAAGTTCCTTAATAAACTCCCATAAGTGTGAAACTTTCTATGAATTATGTGTGGACGGTGCAGTGAAATCTCAAGCCTAGCACAGAAGTAGTGCTCTGTCAGAATAAAGAAGGAAGGCGCATGGCGGATTGTTTGACCTCTGCTTCCTGGCAGTATAGATAACAGAGGCGGTCAGCTATGAGCCCCCACCCCACCCCGTGCTACTCAACGTTTTCTGAGAGCGCATTTAAGTTCATCAGCCACAGTTTTGCTCTGGAGATATTTTTAAGTGTTGAAACTATTTAAATGCATACATTTAATGCTCCTTTAGAAATACTTCATCCACTCACCTTCATTCCCTCATCTGTCACCTTGTCATATTCTAGATGCCTGCATACTGCTGTGATGCTGGAGACTTTGTTTCCATTATCAAATGCTGCTATAACAAATAGCACAAGTGGGGCTGAGCCCGGGTGGCATAGTGGTTAAGTGTGGGACTGCGACCCACTGGGTTGGCAGTTCAAATCCAGCAGGAGCAAGGTTGGACCTCCTACTCACACCAGAGGGAAGTGTGATGCCCTCCAAGAAAACCAAATAGCACAAGGGGATAGCTTTAACCAACAGAAATTTATTTTCTCATGGTTCAGGAAACTAGAAGTTCAAATTATGGAAGTTCAAATTCCATTCACTATTAAATAAGATATTTCAAGATCTAAAAGTAGATCAGTATCTGGTTATAATACTAACAAAAATAAGGAATATTAGTAAAATATGATGATGATGATTCAAATTTTCACAAAAACCATAAACACAAAAGAAGAAATGTATAATTTTATGAACTTTTCTAGTCTGACATTGATCCAATTGATATATGTTGATAATTGCTGGTGCTTGGAATGTGAAAGTTGAAAAAAAATAAGAAGGAAGAGGAGTTGGGGAAATATGGTCTTGGTGATTGAAATTTCACTGGAGAAAAAAGATAGAATTCTAGGAGATTAATTGGTTATGCATCAGAAACTCCAACAAAATAACTGAAAAGCTTGCATGTGCACTGTATATGGTTTCCACAGAAGTCAAATTGACTACATCTGTGGCTGGAGCCACTTATCTGTCATTTTGTCATACTGTTGTAACTTGTGCTTGCTGGGATGCAGGAAGCCATGTCACTCATGGCTCTTTCAAATGCCAGCTGAGTCACTGAAAGTGAACAGGTTTCAGCAAAGCTTCCAGACTAAGAACAGACTGAGAAGAAGCTGACTTCCACTTTGAAAGAAGAAGTCACTGAAAATCTTGTGCATATTTCCAAAACATTTTCAAAGAAAGAAAGCGAAATATTATTAGCGATACTGCAACAGATGGGTCCCTCAAGTTCAAGTGAAAAGGCACACAAAATGTGACTGAAGGTGATATTTTGAAGAGGAACCCACCATGGTGACATGAGTCAGGTAAGGTTTGTGGGCATGGAGCCTTCAGGATCGTCATAGGCTGATGGGGCAGGACTCACAGAAAAGGAACAGTTGCAAAAATCTTCTAATTGGAATTTGAAATATACAAGGTATGGATTTATGAAAAGCGGAAGTGATAAAAATGAAATGGAAGACATGAAAATCCATATGTTTGGCCTCAATGAGCTTCAAATAATGGACTGGGATTTTGAAACAGAAAATCATATGATTTACTATGCCAGGAATAACACAATCAAGAAGAAGGAGATAGTATTCAATGTCAGAAAGAATCTTGCTAACATCCATAATGAAATACAATGCTATCTGTGATTGGATTATGTCTATCTGCCTTCAAGGAAATCCTCTCAATACAACTAATATTCAACTCTATGCACGAACTGCAATGCACAGAAAACACAGAACTCAAATCAACTACATCTGGGGAAGACACGATGGAGAAGCTCGGTATCAACAGCTAAAACCAGACAAGGGGCTCACTCTGAAAAAGACCATCAATTGATCATACGTAAATTCAAGATAAAATTAAAACAAGTTAAAACAAGTACAAGGAGCCAATGTTTGGCTTTGAGTCTACCCCACCTGAATTTCTAGAGCATTTCAAGGACAGATTTGATGGATTTGGCACTGATGACAGAAGACCTTGGGATCTGTGGGAGGACATGGAGACCATCATTCATGAAGAAAGCAAAGGTCATTAAAAAGTCAGGAGAGAAAAAAAGATAAAAATGGGCAAGACTCAGATGAGACTCAGAAACTTGTTATTAATCAAGTTATTCAAATGCAAGAAAGAAAGAAGCCAAGGAGTTGAACAATTCCAAAGAGCAGCCCAAGAAGACAAAGCCAAATATTGTAAAGAAATATATAAGACCTGGAACTGGGGTTAGAGCCAACTCATTGTCACCAGATCACAACACCAACATCAGTGGAAGGGCGGATGCAGGTGTGCAAACTCACGGTATTATGCACGAAGACAATGAAATATCACTGAAAAGACAAAAAGCAAGATTGGAGTAGTGAGACTTCTCAATATGACTCTTCTACCTAAGTCTCTGTAATCAGTGTGCAACATTAATAGAGGGGATTGTGCAGTTTCCATGACCACCCACTAGGCTGTAAGGATGAGCCATCTTTGAAGCAGTTACAGAGAGAAACTCCCTGAGGACCTTGGGAAGAGCACATTAATTTAAGATACTAAAAATAAGCCTCTAACTTTTCACAGTTACAATGTTTAATTATTTATTGAAATGCATAAAATGGTTTCTTAAATGTGGAATCTATTTTTAATTTTTTTAATGTTTGAAAATAATTTCTCATATACTTCATATATATGTATATGTACATGTACCTGAATGTATATATACACACCTGGATATATACATGAGTGTATATATATATATTTCCAGCTAAGATCCTCTTGAATACTGACTTTGCTCAGATTGTATTAATATACAATCTTTGTGTCGAGTGTCAAATTGAACAAACATTACAAATACTTTATTTAATACAAAATATGCTTTAGAACTGGGAATGTGGGGAAGTGTAGTACAAATGGTCAATATGTTCACACCCAGCTGCTAACCTACACTGAAATTTTATTCCACACAGAAGCACCTCAAAAGAAAGATTTTGCGATTTACTTCCCCAAAAAATCAGCAATTCAAAACCTTCTGAATTATAGCTGTGTGCTGCCACACATGGCATGATCATGACCTGGGAGGTCTACAGCAGCCAATGGCGCACATTTGTATGTGTCTGTATGTACTCATTTATCATCATTTCATGTCGAAATGCAATGGTTTTCAAACAAATATTAGGTAAATTTAATTAGCTTAGTTTTCTCACAGAAAATCGCATTTCTGCCATCACTAATACATAGACAACGCAGAGCTAAGTGAGTACCAAATGCTCTTAACTGAATCTTCACTTCAATTAAGCTGCCACAAAGATGTTATTCTTGAACTCAAAGATAAAACAATATTTGTGTTATGTCAGCAGATATCCCAAAAGGCATCTCTTATTGAGCTTCCTCTAAATCATTTCAAAGGGGATGGATATTAACATGGATAAAGAAGCTGCAACTCAAGTAGTCTATCTTGAGACTTCAGAATTTTTTTTCAATCTTCTAGTTGCTTGTTATTGGTCCTTAATTAATTTTATTAATATATGATCACTTGACCTAAAAGTGTTCTAAATATTTAGTGAAATCATTTATGAGAATGTTGTTCCTTGATTCTGTTCTATGGGATGATGGAGAATAAAAGAAACAGCGCCATAAAGCTCTAATTCAAGTATTTGATAAAACAACCAGAGGGAGGAATACCAAGTGTCTCACAGCGTATGAGTCAGAAAGAGATGCTGAAATGAAATAGCCTAAATATCAGATAAAAACTGATCATGGGCTACCCTAAATATGTCTTTTCCTATTTATCACAGCATTTATTCCACCCAACTTTTGGTGGCAATATGCTTTAGCACTTGCTTCTAGCCAAAAGCTTAGTGGTCTAAATCCAGCAGCCTTTCCACTGGGGAAAGAGATGGCAATCTCCTTTCATAAATATTTACAGCATTGACCAACCCCTAGGGCCATACTACTTTGTATTTTCAGGTGACTACCAGTCAAAATCAACTTGATGGCCTTGTGTTTGTTTAAAAAACTTATTTTCCTAGACATTTAAAGAACCTGGCTTCAATTGGAATGGTATCATCTCTTGAAGTCTAAACTCTACTATATATATTTATAGCCAAAACCATTTTAGTTTTTTAACTCTATGTCCTTTAGTTTCCCCATACTAATTCTTCAACATATTATGATAGCCATTGTCAAATAATCTTTGTAGGTTTTTTTTTTCAATTCTAATGTAGACTACAGGATTCTCTAATTCAATTATTTTCTTTGGTTTGTTCAATCCAGTGCTTCCAAAGTCATTGCATCTACCATTCTAAGAATCTGAATGCCAGGCAAATAAAAGTAGAAAGTAGCTTGTGTTGCATGATTATTAAACACAACGTCTCCTCTAGACATCAAAGTATATTGACTCATTTAACTTTACTAAATTATCTGACTTATTTTGACCTACAGTCATAAATAATATGTCATAAATTATGGACAAAATCAGAGTGGATAAGTTCCAGAGGTGGATTTCAAACCCAAGCAGTGTTGCTTCATAGCCTATATTCTTCATCACAAGCTATTTCTCTGTTCTCAAAGTGATAGGTATTACTGCAGATTTGACTAGGGTTTTTAGATTCAACCAAAATATAACTTTAATCTTTTACCTCATATTGTTACGCTTTCCACATTTCCTAGCCTGGTGAAGGCCATTATTATTCTTCCAGAGAGCAGCCACTAGGGATCTTTCTAGAATTATCTCTTCCATTCTCATAGTCTAGATATCTGAGTATATATTCACACACCTACAGTGTTCTGCAATAGGGAATATGTCTGTTTCTCCAGTTTATGTGCTGCCTGCTGTCCATTTTAGAACACTATGATCCAGATTAGGATGTGGTTAGTTTGGAGAGCATCCAAAATGTGGATAGTTTTATAAATTCTGTTACTTCCCTTTTGGGCCTCATACTGCTCCTATGTGTTTTTTTCCCCTATATGTTTTATTTACCATTTTTCTCCTTGTGGTTCACTCTTCTTTGTCACACAATAAATTTATTATAGATTTATTTATTTAAATATCCATATGTCTTTCTTTGTCTTTATTTTCTATTAATTTGTCACAGTTATAGATCACGTGACCTTACTCTCTATATTTCTAGCATTGAAAGAGTTTCCAATATATTTCACTTTTTTAATTGCTGATTAAAATGATAGAGATGGATAAATGGTTTCTCTTAAGGTCTATTGCATTTCTAGGAATTGGTTGCATGTTGAGCTTCTAAACACAATGTCAGCAGTTCAAAAACACCAGTGTGTCCTAAGAAGAGGAGTGAGACTTCTGATTCCCTTAAAGAGCTATGGTCGGGGAAGCAGTGCAACCCTGTTTTATAGGATGTGATGAGTCTAAATTGACTTTATGGCAGAGCATCTTTAGAGGCTTAGCATGAATTTAGCAAACCTTTGTTTTACAAATAATAACATAGTCTGATTTAGATGCCTATTTGCAGTTCTAAATGAGGAATTGTCAGAAACCTAAATTCCAACAAATAAAGAACCTTAGAACTGTTGATGTAATGTGAATATTACTGAGGAGTATCATAACAAGATTTTGTGGAATAAATTAAATTAGTTTTCCTATATGCATATATCTATTTTGATGTCCTGATAAGAGTTCTATTATGAACAGAAAGGCTGGCTAGTGGTTTGAACCCATCCAGAAGCACCTTAAGGTGTCCTGGTGGAATAGTGCATTGTATTCTGCGCTGTAACCAGCAAGGTCAGCAGTTTCAAATCACCAGATGCTCCGAAAGAGAAAGATGAGGCTTTCTGGTCCTGTAATGATTTACAGCCTCAGTAACTCACAGGGCCATTTCTACCCTGGCCTACAGCGTCATCGTGCGTCAGAAGTGACACAATGTCAGTCAGAGGAGCACCGTGGAAGACTGACTTAGCAATTTGCCTCCAAAAGCTCACAGTCTCGAACATCTTCTGGGGCAGTTCTAATCTACATACCTGGGTCCTCATAAGTATAAATTGACTGTAACCATCAAGAACAACAAACATCCACATGTTATTAATTTTTTTATGGGGGGGCATCACTGCCTCTGGTGATTATGGGCGCTACCCAGTGCTGCTCCTGAAGAGCCGCCACTGGATTTGAACCACCAAGCCCGCGGGCCACAGTCTCGCACTCAACCACTTACGTCACTGGGGCTCAGCCCAACATATTATTAATTAATCAATTAGTTGATATGTTTTGTCACTTAAATGCATTTCTCTTTCCTTTATCCTAGGGCTGAAGAAATACATAAAAGGCACTGTGAGGAAAAATTTGTTTTTGACATGATCACCTTTCAAAATGCCTCTGAAAGACTTCAAGAGGCCAAACTGAGAGCAGCATTTATAAAATCAAATTGTCTCAAAGTTCCCCAGGGAGATGACAAAGTGGCCCAACATCAGATTCCAAGCTATGGTCTTCATAAATTACAGTCATTTTAATAGAAACGCATGGAAATAATACATTAAGAGAGGAAATATTCTGTCAAAATAAGTACTTATATATAAAGCTCACAAAACAAATGATAATTGAAACGAGTCTCTTATCGATCATAATTTAAATTAAGTTGACTAACTTGGCACCCACAAAATTTCCTTATATATTCAGACTTCCAAAGAATAAAAGTTATTTTATATAAGTTTTTATTGCAGACAATATTGCAAAGGCATTGCTTGTATTTTTGTGTTCAGACATTCTAAAGTATAGTAATTCATAAGCCATGTTCAATTTCTCTGGCAAACTCAGAACAGTAATTTATATCCCAACTGCTGACTTTTATTAAGACACTATGTACTTCATTTAGTTTCATTACCTTTTTTCATATATTTCTTGTTTAGCTTGTTCAAAAGTTTCTGAGCCTTTTTTCTCCCTCAAAATAAAGTTCTTCACCATTTCATTGAAGACTCATTTTTATTATGAGTTGAGAAAGCAGAAATTATAAGAAGGGTTTTAACATAACTTGGCTATTAAAGTTGTTTTTTTAGTTTGTTTGGTTGTTTGTTTTTCTTTTTTTGAATGGGCGGGCATTCTCTCTCTGTCTTTCATTCCCTTGGACATACACACACACTTTTGATGTCTTTCACTTTTTTACATGTGTACATATTTGTGTCTGAGAGATGGAAAGAAACAGGGAGAGAATGGACAAACAATTATGGAACTGTGATTAAAACATAAGCAGAAAATGCATATGATTTTATTGTATTAATAAATATTATAGAAAAATTTAAGTACAGAATAATATTAGGCACATACATATTTCTTTTTAAATTTAAATTAGTTTACAGTAGCACTTTTAATATGTCTAGAAAGAGGCATTTTACTGTATTTATGATGTTGCTATTTTTGTCAGGTGCCATTGAGAAGGTGCCAACTGAGTGCCCCTACACATGACAGAATGAAATGCTGCCTCGTCCTGTGCCCACCTCAATATCGTTCTTGTATTTGTGCCATTTGTTGCAATCACTGTGTCCATCCATTTTCCCAAGGACTGTCCTCTTTTACGCTGCCTTTCTACTTTACCAAGCATGATGGCCTTCTTCAAGGACTTTGCCTCTCTTGACAACATGTCCATAATTGTGATTCTGCTCACTTAGTACACTGGCATGGATATTTAGCATTCCTTTACCATGCATATCAGTGTGTATGCAATTTTTTAATGTGCTGCTTTTGTAAAGTCCCTAGTCCATATTTTTGGTAGATTTGCAACCATTATATATTTTACAACAATGATTATTTTATTATGCTTCTATGCCACATTGGTAACAAACACCAGCAACTTCCTACTTTTCTTGAAAATAATAGTTGTCTCTTTCAATTCATAGCAGTATCTCTTGATTTCCTGTTAATTAACAGAACAATAATAAACAAATTGTATCAGTATTTCTAATTATTTGATCATAAGTCAAAGAGGGTGTGTTGGTACAAAGCTTGGCGGATTTCAGTTTCTATATAATAAATTAACCAACTCATCTGTTACTACAGTTTTCTTTGATTTGTAAACAATATATCTTAGGGTGGGGCAGTGAAGCAACTGAAAACACTTGTCAGTGGTATTCTTCTGAGAGTCAATGACCTATAAAAGAAGCACCTTATCTAACACAAGGTAAGTATTTAATAAAGGTAAGTATGTAGCGATGATGCAGAAGTGTTTTCTCTGTGCCTGTCAGCTCCCATTATTAGAAGATTTAAGGAGCATCATTAAGGAAAAATAAACTTGGTTACGTAGGAGTCTTGGGGGCGCTGTGGCCAATATATTGGCAGTTAGCCAAAAGCTTGGAGATTCGAGCCCAGCAGTCATCTCATGAAAGAAAATGTGGCAGCCTATATTCATACAGATATATTCACACAGTCTTAGAAAATCTGTAGGGAAATTCTATCTCATCCTATAAGCTTGCTCTAAATCAGAAACAATTAAGCAGCAAGGAATTGGAGGTGTATTTGTGTGATTTACTTGGATAAGATCTGTTCATTCATCTAGTCTATGCATTCATAAATGTTTGTTGTGATGTCTTTAAGCTTCCATTTCATATTGTTATTAGGTTCCTAAAAGCCAAATTCTGACACAGGGTGAATCTATGTATATGGCCTTCTTTGTTACATCATTTTCTGAGCTTGCTGCCCAGATATATTACTGAAGAGTCTATGAATTTTCCACTATCCTTTCAGTTGATACCTTTCTACATTTAATAGTAACTGGTTTCAGCTACATTCAAGAACTAGTCTATTGTAAATTATGCTCCTTAAATTCATATCATAGGTTTTTGTCTTGACAGCATGTCAAGTGAATACAATAACCTATGTGGTATCTACTTATCCAGAAAAAAATTAAGTAAATGAATCTAAATATTTACACCAATGTACAGAACATAGTAAATGCTGGATAAATAGTGGTTCTTTTCAGAGCTGTGAATTTTTAATTTGGGAAAATCAGAAAGTAGTGTTTCAAGGCTACTTATCAGAATCCACATTTAAATTGAATTACAGTCACAGTACTTTGAATATACCTTCCTAGGCTTGCCTCTTCCCCCATCGTGTACTATACTCCTCTGCAGAGATGTCAGATGGATCCTAGCTGAAAGATGAGGATAGCAGAAAGATGTTTTTTCTCCTCCGTTAGGTTACAGAATCCTTGAAATTGGAAAATATGTGTGATCTTTCTGATCCTCGAGGGTTATCTACTCACTGGAGTCTGCCGTGACTGTGATGTGGGAATTACTTTCTTGAGCAACAAAGTTGCTTACATCCCCCCAGACAGAGTGCTTCATATTTTTATTAATTTTTGCTATGGACATGAATATAAAAATTATTAAATACATATATCTTGTATGGGGTTTTTTGTTGGTCCCCTTTGCCCCTTTTTGAAGATTTCTATGCAAAATATAACTCTTTTCAGGCCATTCAAATTTATTTGAATATTCAGACTCTACCATAAGCTTTATGTGTGAATTTTTTCAAATCAAACTTCCATTTGCTCTGATTGCATTTGTGCTTCCATTTTTTTTACTATGGCACTCTAATAAAAGCACCATCAAAGCAATGGGTAACCTTCTTCATTATCTTTTGGTTCTTATTTTCCATCAGCATCTTTTTGTCCTTTTAGTCCTTATTTTCTGAAGTTTTCACTAGTATTGTTTCCTTCCTCATTGACATATGGTTTCCCACAAGACCACATGTGATTATTCCTTTATTACCTTCTTTTTTCTGACCTTCTGTTTCTTTCCTTAAATCTTGGAGCTAGTTATACTATACCTATAATCTTCTATAAGTTCCTGTATAGTCAACATGAATGTTTCCCAATTGTTATTTTTGAAAAAGTACAAACTTTTATATCACCTAAGTTATGATGAAAAGCTGATGCAAATCTTGAAGCACCTACCAAGAAATCTAGAGCACAGCTACTCGGCCAACAAACAGAAAAAAATTCATATTCATTCCCCTTCCTAGAAATTATTAAACACTACCATTCACATAACATAGAAGTAAAATTGGGTTCACAATAAGTCAAAATGGCTCTAGCAGTACATCAACAAAAGCTGCCAGAAATTCTTGGCAGATTCAGAAGATGGGCAAGATGACTGACTTCAGATGGAACTCAGCTGAAAGATGAGGATACCAGAAAGATATTTACTTGTGTTTTATTGATTAGGCACAGATCTTTGGCTGCTTAGATCTTCACACAGTGAAGATTGTGAAGTGTATGCTCTAGAGGCCCCCACTGTCCCCCTGTGAAACCTGTGCATAGAAGAAGAGGAAGCTCTGCCCACAGAACAAGGGAGGCTGGATGGTTGGAATTGGGACAGCTGGGTATCCCATCCTTTCACCATCTTTATTCAGTCTGTGTTCTGACTGAATACAGTCACAATCACCTGAAAACCTCATCTATGTTCAGCAGTGCACAATATCAGCATTTGAAAAAGTCTCACTAATAACCTGTGACATATGGATAACATTACCTTTCATGCTAAGGACCAAAACAATTTGAAGCGCTTACTTATTGCTGAGGATCAAGACTGCAGTTTTCAGTGTAGATTGCAACACAGTAGGTATCATACATTCAAAAACAATCAATTTGATGGGAAGAAGCATAGACAAAGTGGAGACCCAAACCTCACCTGTATGACAATTACACAGTCCCTCACAGAAAGGCCATTTGGGAGGGAAGATATATCCAGGGTGCTATATAGCCCTGATGAAATACTTAACTATACTCTACTTCTCCCTTGCTATTAAGGTCCCGGTTTTATCTCATCAGTTTTGCTAGACCTGCATATATTTATCTATATAATGAAGATAGTCCAATGCATGAAATATAAGATAGATACATCCATTAGAAATAATAATGGGAAGAAGGATTGCCAGGGGCATAGGAAGGTCAGGGGGAAGGAGGAAGGGTGAATCATTAGCAAAGATGCCTGTATAATCCTCGTCAAGTGGAACAAATAGAATTATGTGTGAATGGAACAGTGAATGGTGTAAGATATGGAAAATAATAGCAATCACTTAAAATGTAAGAATAAGGATTCTGGAGGGCAGGGGGAGAGGAAAAAGGGGATCCACTATCAAAGAGTTCAAGAAGAAAGAAAATGTTTTGAAAACGATGGTGGCAGTAATTGTAGCATCATGGCTGATCAAATTGTGGATTGTTAAACTATCTGTAAGAGATTACAATAGAATTATTAACAGAGAAATAAATTAATTTCTCATGTTTTGAAGGTAAAAAAACACCACAGTTCTCACAACCGGACCAACATAATGAGGAATAAAGATGAATTGTCAAGTGTTCCTTTTTACTTGATTCCACAATCCACACTCTGTAAACAGCAATCAAAATGTAAAGCTTGGAAGATCGAAGGCATCTCTTTGAAGAGTAAGGCGCACCTGATCCCTGCCATAGAATTCTGAAAGCTTCCTATGCTTCTGAAAAACTGAACAGCAAGTGTTGGTAAATAATATAAACAAATATGCCTTATAAGAGGCACAGCCAGATGCTCCTTAGAAATGAGGGTGCTGAGACTTTGTGTCCCAGACTTTGAACATGCTGTCCTGAGGACCATACTTAGAGAAGGACAATGAATCTGGTAGAGAATTGGTTTTCAAATGCAGCCCTGGACTGGCTATTTTGACTGTGATAATGCACAAATGCACAAGGGTAGTTGTGAGGATGGCGCAGCACCCAGCGTCTCAGTGTGTTGTGTACAGGGTTACCATGACAGGAATACTATGAAGGACCTAACAACAGCAACAGCAACATAGTCTAATGGGAACTGACACCTGTCCTAAGCTCCAGATATTTCTAACCAGTCTACAAGTTAACTTCATTATCAGCTGTAATAATAAAGCTCAGCACACACTGTGAGTTATATGTTAGTCTGCTGCAGGATAGGTGAGGAATTCGAATGCACCAGTGTTCCTTTGGGAGAAACATGAGTCAGTCTGCTTCGGTGAAGACCATTGTCTGGGCTGCTGTGAGTCAGAATCAGGCTGACGGCCAAGGGTGGGGTATTTGGATTTCCTTCCCAAACTCATCTTGTGGCTCATTGCTCACATTCGACTTGACTTCACAAATTGTAGAACCAAATCTCTCTCTGTCTCAAATCCCTCTCTTTCTCTGACCTGGCAGTGACAATGAGTAATAATTAAGGTTTAGTTATTTCTCCCTGCAAATGGATATCCCGTATATCTTTGCATATACATATTTGCAAATCTTTCTAAAATACAAATAAACGTTTTGATTATAACCTCACTATTGTAGGAAAAGTCAGCATTCATTTTACTTATCAGGAAAAAATCCAAAATGAGCTTATTACTGTCTAACTTTCCAACTGTTTTTCACCCTTAGGACTGGGATGGTGAATGTTTCAGCTAACATTTACAATGATCAAATTCTTAGGCACACAGTGTTCTTAGCTGCTTTGTCTACTTGGAGAAATTTTTATTGTCCTTTTAGAATCAGGTACACGCTGTGTAGGAATTTACTCACTAGATTGCGATTAATATCTCCACTATAGAGGCTATTCCATACAAAAAATTCATCACGCACTACTCCATGCATTTAAGTGTGGGTTTCTTATTGCTTATCTATTTTTAGTTTACTAGCTTTTCTATTTTTTAACATTCAACCATATCAAAAGTTAACATAGCAGTTTTAGCACTTACGAGTGATGCAAATCATGTGCCTTTCCAGTGCTGATACTGGGAAAATAAACTGTAAAAGAGGTGTAGGGTAGAAGAAATGAGATTTCCAAATGAAATTCTCATAGACTAGCCTTTGCTACCTTCAAATAATGAAAAGGCGCATTGTTGTAATGGAGGATGATTCCTCCATCCAACTTTCCTGTCCTTTGTCATATTAATGTGATTTCTCATATTCTAAAAACTTCTTCCCAGTAGGCCCATAATCATCTATTCATTGAGAAAAAAATCTATCAAGATATACCCTTGAAATCTCAAAGCATAATTGTCATAACCTTCAGACCTGGCTTCTCTGTTTGAGTTAACTGGCCCAGCAGATCCCCTTAGAAGTCGCCTGTGCTAGTCCGGGTAGACTAAAGGAACAAATTTCATAGACACACATATGGATATAAGGAAAGGGTTTATATACAAAAGTAATGGAACACTGAGAAAGCATCCCAACCCAGTCCAGTTCAAAGTCATAAGTCTGATATCAACCCATATGCCAGAGACTAGTCTCTAATATCTCCTTCCGACTCACGAAGTCACAGGTCAGTGGGTGCAGAGCACTGGCTCTGGCAGCAGTCTCCCCATGGCTCCTCGCTTCCAGGACTCAAGATTCATCAACAGCATCCAGTGGTGCAGAAGTAACTCATCGCTGGCAGGGGTCTCCATGTGGCCTCTCCAGCTTCAGAGGTCTGACTCCATCGGGGCCAAGTCGTGTGGCTTCTCTGTCTCCTCAGACACTGCCATCTTGTCCGTGATTAATTGTCTCTGAGACTAACTTCGAATAACCAGGGAGATAGCTTCTCATCTTCACAAGGGAAATATTGTGAGATTTCCCAGAAGTCTCAGGAGAAAGCCATGCCCACACAGAGACCTCATTGGCTATTCAATGGCTATCTCCAGATTAACAGGCTAGACTCCACCTCTGCATCTCAATCATGAAATTAACATAAGAATATGACTGCCACATTGCCCATTTGATTGGTCCTTTGGGGAAGGAATCATCCTACTGGGGTTAAACAAACCAACTCACTGCAATGGAGTCAATTTTGATGCACAGGGACCAGATGTAAAGTTTCCCAAGCTGTAAATCTTTATTTAACTGCTAACTTTGTGGTGGACAGTCCAATGCTTACCTGAGAGTGTGTTCAGGTCTCCTTAATGAGCTCAAGAGAAAAAAAATATGATTAAAAAAATAAATGAGCTCAAGACATGTACTCTACTGAGGTAAGTCTGCATTTGTCTGTTAATAGCATAGATGTGAATGTGCCACTATGTCTGGAATAAACTAATACACGCATAAGTAGGAAACCTAGTAGCAATACTATTTTTCACTTACCTTCTTATAATTTGTACAAGGAAAATATGATTTTTTTTCTTGACTTACTCAGCACTGTTGCTGTTGCTGTTAGAGGCCATCAAGTTGACTCCCGCTATGCACAAGACAATGAAACATCTCACAGGCCTGTGCCCTCTGCACGCTTATTCCTTTGCTTGAGTCCATTGTCACAGCCACTGTGTCAGTCCATCTCCATGAGGGCCTTCCTCTTCTTTGTTGGCCCTCTACTTTACCAAATATGAGGTTCTTCATATTTGGGATGGATCTCTTCTGACAACAGGCCCAAAGTATAGTAGACAAAGCTTCTCACCATTCTTCTCTCTATCGGGCACTCTGGCCTTACTTCTTCTGAGAGATCAGGTTGTCCTTTAGCAGTCTCTGGCACTTCTGATCTTCTTCTCTAGCATCACAATTAAAATGGATTGCTTCTTCTTCAATTTTAGTTACTCAATGTCCAACTTTCACATGCATAAGTGGCAATGGGAAATATCATGACTTGGATCAGGCACACCTTAATTCTCAGAGTAACATCCTTTCTTTTCAATAGCCTCAAAAGGTATTTTTCATCAGGCTTCCCTAATGCATGTATCTTTTGACCTCTTGTTGGTTGCTGCCAGGAACATTGATTGTGGGTTCACATAAGACAACTTCAAACTTTTCTCCATTTATCATGATTTTACCTATCGGTGCATTTGTGAGACTTTTGCTCTTCTTTGTGTTGAATCATAATCCATGTCAAAGACTGCAATTCTTGATCTTAATCAGCAAGTGCTTCAAGTCTGTCTCACTTTCAGCATACAATATTGTATGAGCTGCCTGTGCTAGTTTATTCCAGGCACAGTGGCACATTCACATCTATGCTATTAGTAGATGAATGCAGACTTATCTCAGTAGAATACATGTCTTGAGATGATTTATTTTTTTAATTGTATTTATTTATTTTTGTCTTGAGCTCATTAAGGAGCCCTGCACATACCCTCAGGTAAGCATTGGACTGTACACCGCAAAGTTAGCCATTAAACAAAGATTTACAGTGTGGGAAATTTTACACCTGGTCCCTGTGCATCAAAATTGACTCCATTGCAGTGGGTTGGTTTGTTTAATCCCAGTAGGATGATTCCTCCCCCAAAGGACCAATCAAATGAGCGACTTCTAAGGGGATCTGCTGGGCCAGTTAACTCAAACAGAGAAGCCAAGTCCGAAGGTTATGACAATTGTGCTTTGAGATTCCAAGGGTATATCTTGATAGATTTTTCTCAATGAATAGATGATTATGGGCCTTATTATGAAGAATTTTTTAGAATACAGGAATATGAAGAAGGACAGCAAAGTTGGATGGAGTAATCATCCGTCATTACAACAATGCACCTTTTCATTATTTGAGGTAGCAAAGGCTGGTCTATGAGAATTTCATTTGGAAACCTCATTCCATCTACCCTACACCTCCTTTATAGTTTATTTTCCCAGTATCAGCACTGGAAAGGCACATGAGTTGAGTCACTTGCAAATGCTAAAACTGCTCTTTGGCATAGTCTTTAGAAAATGGTTAGAAAAATGGAAATACCATTCCCATAAGACTTAGAAGGATATGTTATAGCAAAATAGCTTTATGTTTTAATATGTTTGTTTAGTACCCTACATACTCGAGTATAAGCCACCCCAAATATAAGCCAATGCACTAAATTTTGCCACACACAAAAAAACTGGGAAACATGTTGTGGCAGTTATGTGCTTATGTTAATTTTATAATTGAAATGTAGGGGTGGAATCTGGCCTGTTAATCAGAGGAAAGCCATTTAGTAGCTGATGAGGCCTCTGTGTGGGCATGGCTTTCACCTGAGACTCCTGGAAAATCTCGCAGTATTTTCCTCGTGAAGATGAGAAGCTGTCTTCCCCAGTTGTTGAGAGTTAGTTTCAGAGACAATTAGTCACAGAAAAGACCAGATGCAGACTCTGAGAAGCTGGAGGAGCCAGCGGAGAGACCACTCAGCTTTGCCCTGATGAAGACAGACCTCTGAAGCTGGAATGGCATGCTGTTGATGGACCTGAGCCCTGGAAGCGAGGAGCCATGGTGAGACCCCTGCCAGCACCAGAATTCTGCACCCACTGACCTGTGACTTCCTGAGCTGGAAGTAGACTTTATAGACTGATTTCAGGCATATGGGTTAATATTGGACTTATGACTTTGCACTGAACTAGATTGGGATGCCTTCTTAGTGTCACATTTCTTTTGTGTATAAACCCTTTCCTTATACCTATATGCGTGTCTCTGAAATTTGTTCCTCTAGTCTACCCGGACTAACTCACATGTTGACTTGAGTGGAAATGCAGGAACCCTTGGTAAAAAATGAAAATAGATCCCAATAAAATTACATTAATTGAGGCATCAATGGGTTAAATGTTTTTCAAATATTTCTTTCAAAGAAAAAACAGTAGCTAGCACATGGAAAAGAGGGTCAACAAAAGCAAAAACATTATGCTATCAACAATAACTTTAAACGTACAAAAACTTTAGCTTAATCAACAACTAAGGTGAAATACCAGAGTTAAAATCCTTCAGAACTGGATTCCTCATCACCACCTGTAAGTCCAAACATAGTTATCACCATAGATATTGTCATCAGCACTGAGTTTGCAGTCATCACCCTCACCGATGCTGTTCTCATACAAAACGCTGCCACACAGAGCATTACTAATGTCACCTGTCTTGGAGGCACGATGGACCAAGTCCTCTGTAATCTCTTTCTATGCATCACGATCCCACTTTGCTATCAATTCCATGTTGAGCTTCATCATATTTCATAATTTTATCAGTTGGGCTTGACCAGATGGCATCCATTCATGCCATATCTTTCCCACCTGGTCTTTGAAAGGTTTATTTAAACACACAACTAGTGACGGCAATACAGATGTAACCACCTGGAATAATGGCCAAAGTCTTAAGCATAATCAACACTGGAGAAACATAGAGGTTAATAAGAAAATAAACAATAAAATATAGCAGACTAAGTACTTAAATATACATATATATAAATATATGTATATCCAAGAACAGAGGTATACCAGTATTTCTATTCAACAATGCTTGGGTCGAGCAAGGGGGCATGACCAAGCATGAGTAAGACTTTCATGGTTACATGTCAGTGGTCACAGCCCTGAAGAAGAGCATAAGAAGAGCGGCCGCATTCGACATTCATCTGACAAGGATGTGGTGTGCCCCAGGTACCAGCACACAGAAGAGAACAGTTTCTTGCCCAGTATGGCACGGACAACAGAGGTTGCCCACATCCAGGAGAAAAGAGCGGTGATAACAGCAGTCATCGGACCACCACAGTGGCTGCAGGTGGCCACAGATAAGCTGGAGAGCTGAGAGAACAGCCCCACTGCACTGGAGAACTGGTAAGGGGGACCCTCACTTGAGTATAAATCGAAGGGGTGGTTTTCCAGCCTAAAAAAATGTGCTGAAGTACTCGGCATATACACCAGTATGTATGGTAAAATGTTTTTCTGCAATACTTTCTACTTGCCCTCCTAGACTTTGGACTCATTCTAAGGAAAAAAGAATTATCCTTTAAATCTTTAATTGTTGTTATCAAAATAATCTGAACTTTGTAGTAAGTGTCAACAGTTGAGTAACTTTTTACAGGCTGAGAAAACAACTATAAGCCTAGTGTACAACTACAGTTTCAAGAATGGAATTCTGGGTCTCATCTTTTGAATTAACTACCTCAGCTGTTCTGCTGAGGAAACAACTTTTAGGTTAAATGCCGCATTTATTGTAATTTCAAAAACCTCCTTCCCTCCCTTCCTTCCCATATTCAGGGAGAAAAGGAAACGCACACACACAAAACCTGGAAAGCTGATTTTTTAAAAGAATTTTGCTTCCTCTAAAAATGTGGTTCTTTAGATAAAGGAGAAGAGTGATTATGAGAGTTAAATAAAGAATGAAGTACTTTATCACAGCTTTCGAAGGAGTTCCTACCACACTACCTGCATGCATAATTGTTAACCAGGCAGGCTTTGCCTCTCCTCCCCCTGCTGCTGTCCTCACAGCCCAGATGCAGCACTCAGTGAGAATCCCATGAAAATGACAGTTCATCTCATGCCCCAATTCTCATGATTCACAAAGCAAAGGACTTTGCTGAAGAAGAAAGCCAGCCGGTTTTCATAGCAATATTGGTTGTCTTCCATTTCAAGATCCAGAGAGTACTAACTCCAAAACCAAAAAATAAATACAAAGAATATGGAAAGGTTTGAAGTTATTCAACTCAGTTACCTAATGAACTTGCAGATGAACTGGGCCTCAGAGAAATGGGTGTCCTCCTTGTAGAGCAGAGACCTTGAAAAATCACCACCTATATTATACCAACATTGTATCCTGGAGTTCCTAAGGGGTGCACCAGTAATGCACTCAGACAATACAGAAAGATTGGCAATTTGAATCTACTCAGAGGTCCCTGGGAAGGACTTGGAAATCTACTTTTCTTAAAAATTGGCCATTGAGAACCTGAAGGTATATAGTTCTACTATGACACTCCTGCGGTCTCCATGTCTCAGAGTCAACATGAAGGCATTTGGTTTGGTTTTTGTGCTAATTTCCTAGAATAAACTACGAAGACAAACTACCACAAAGTAAATGGCTTGCAATTTCAGAAATGTTTTTTTTCACAGTTCTTGAAGCTGAAAGTCCACGTTCTGACTGTCTTCATCTCTCTGAGATGGATCTAGAGGAAGACATCAGAAGACTCGAGGGGAAGGCTTTTTTCTCAAGCATTCCTTGGACTGGGGATGCAATATAATTCCACAGTGACATGGCCAACTTCCTTCTGTGAACCTCTTCTTGTCTTTCATAGGACAGCATTCACATTGAATTTGGACCCCCTCCTACCCCAAAAATACCACAGTTAACTGATAGCATCTTTGAAGACCTTATTTGTAAACAAAGTAAAACTTACAGATACTAAGAATTAGGTCTTCATCATATGTATATTTGTGGGAGATGGAGGCCACAGTTCAATGTGTAACTATAAAAACGGTGTGGGATGGTGTCTGGATTCCTATAACTTAACAAAGCAGGGAGTGGACCAAATGCACAGTCCAAGACTGACTTGTAGGAGACAGAATTCAGATATGTGTGCATTTTCCAGCTATTATTTTTTTTCATAATTCTGACAATTGTTCATCAGACAGCCCCCTCCAATTTTTTGCTAAATTTGTTGCAGTGGCCACAGAGAAATCACAGAGGCTTATTAGGGAAATATTAAGTTATAATTCTGGTGCAGGATTTCTGGGTATACAATTACGCTATTTGGTCAAGTCAGCCCCTTAGCCATGCCCTCTTTTATACTTCTCTCTAGAATCTCTTACCCCATGACCTCTCCCTTCTAGGACAAGTGTTGAAAAGCAATTTTGTTTTTTGTTGCCTACATTCTCCTATAGTTTGTGTATGTAGAGCTTTGGTTTTTAACCTTTCTAATGCTGTGACCTCTTAATATAATTCCTCGTGTTATGGTGATCCCAACCATAAAATTATTTTCATTGATACTTCATAACTGTAACTTTGCTACTGTTATAAATCATCATGTAAATATATGACATGCAGGATGCATTCTTTTTATTAAATGCTTTAATTGGGGGCTCTTGCATTTCTTATAACAATCCATATATTCATCCACTATATCAAGCAAGTTTGCATGCATGCTGCCTTCCTATTTTCAAAGCACTTTCTTTCTACTTGAGACCTTTATATCAGCTCCTAAAATCTTTTCCATCATTTTATAGGGGTATCTAACATCTCTTATCACAATCCATACCTACATCCATTGTCTCAAGCACCTTTGTGCATATGTTGCCATAATTGTTTTAAAATCATTTTCTTTCTACTTGAGCCCCTAATCAGCTTCTCATTTTCACCCTCTTTCACTTCCCCTCCCTCATGAGACCTTGATAAATTATTATTTTTTCATGTCTTGCATTGTCCAATTTTTCCTTACCCCCTTCTCTGTTGTCCATCCTCGTGAAAGGGAACTATAGGTAGGAGTGTTAGTCTGGGTACATTAGAGAAACAAATTCAAAAACATGCATATGTATATGAGAGAATTTTCTTTAAAGGATAATTGTAAATTAAGAAAACATCCCCACCCAGTCTAAGATCATAAGTCCTATATTAGCCTATATGTCCCATACCAATCTTTAAAGTCCTCTTCAGGCTCAGGAAGCACATGCAATGAATCCAAATGCATAATGGTCATAAGCCAGTGGGTAGAAAGTCTTTGGAACCAGTGGTGTTGCAAGCGTCTCAGCGCTTGCAAAGGTCACTCTGTGGTTTTTCCAGCTTCAGAGATGTGGTAGCACCAGGGTAGGCTTATGTGGCTTCTCAGAGAAGTCTCACAGGAAGTCAGCCTTTTCAGTCGAGTGTCTTCAAGGGAGTGAAAGAGTGGCCCTAGTTTCAAGGAAGGAAATACCAGATTTCCCACAATTCTCAAAGGAGAAAGCCATTCCCACATAGAAGTCTCATTGGTTATCTCCAGGCTAGACTCCAGTCGTACACTCTTGATCCTCAAATTGACACAAAAGTAGGTGACAGCCACAGTAGGTCATTGTGATTGGGATGTATTTTCATGTTACAAATTGAACATAATTAAAGTATAGTGATTAATTATAAAAGCAATATGTAATTGCATATTGTGAAATATTAAATGAAATTTGTCTTAAAGCATAGTGCAGGATGGATGACAGTCTTCACACTCTTATGTGGGTGTCTCTGCATGTGGATGAACCTGCCCAGAGATAGAGGAGAAGTGGCTTAGAAATGTTTTCTAATGATCTAACTCTTTAAAAGGGTCATTCAACCCATTGAGAATCACTAAATTGTGGAGGCATCTGCGTAGCCAGGAAATCTTGCCCAAAGGCAGTCCATTTAACTCCCTAGGCCAGCAAACCTAGCTCTCAAGGCAACTGTCCTAAGATAGGCCACTGTTGCCTGGAGATATACTGCTTTCTGGTTCTATAGTCTGGGAAGCTCATTGTTCTGCCTCACTCTGATATCCTGGTTCTCCTGCCTCTAATGCCACCACTTCTTTGCCACTGTCTCTCTCTGCCTTCACTGTCAGAGCTCTGTCTCCAAGACTGAGGTTCAGAGAGGGATCTTGAGTCCAACTGGATCTTGCTCCATTCCTGCCTCTTTTTTCTTCTTATTCTGACTCTGTGCCATCAAGCTCATGGAGACTCATAGCAATCATATGTGGCAGAGTGGAACTGATCTTTTGCATTTCCTAGACTACATACATTTCCAAGAGCAGAAAGGCTCATCTTCTCCGTTGGCGTGCCTAGCAAGTTCAAAAAGAAATCCCTCTTCTCTGCTTCTGAGATTGTTTATTTTAAGCCTAGTGGGATGACAAAACTAATCAATCCCCATGTTAAGATCCTATACAACTTGTTTTCATGCCCCCAGTGAACCTTGTTTATATTAGTAGTAATTTCCTTGGTGGGACAGAATTATATTTGTATAGACCTACCCAGTCCCAGCATCAATGCATTTGAGTTATGGTGCTGATGAAGAATATTAAAAGTACTAGTGGCTTCAAAAAGAACAAATAAATCTGTTTGGGAAGAAGTATAGCAAGAATGGTCCTTAGAAGAGAGAATGTAAAGAATTAATCTTATGTATTCTGGACCTGTTAACAGGAGAGCACAGTCCTTGGAAAAGAATATCTTACTTTTTAACATGGAGAGGCTATGAAAAAAAGGAAGGCAGTAGACAAGGTGGAATGATGCAGTGGCTACAACAGGTGACTCAAGCTAGCGGCAGTCCTGAGGCTGCTGCACATCCGGGCAGTGTTGCTATGAGTCAGAGTCAGCTCTACAGTGCCTAAGAACAGCCCAGTAATGTGGGGGGAGTTGCCGAAGAGATGGTGGGAAGGGGCAAATGATGTGTTCTAGAGCAGCACAGAAACACTCCTCTGAATATCAACTCCAAACAACAACAACAACCTCACTGATATAATGTTGATTCTAATGCATGGCTCCTCTGTGGGATAACCTACAACTGCCCTCTTGGGTTTCCCAGACTCCTTGTTTACAGTAGCCGGCAGTCTCATCTCTCTTCCACGGAGAAAGTGGGTTCGAACAACTATCCTGGAGGTCAGAGAGCCAACTTGGAACCCACAGGCCACCAGTTCTCATGCTAAAGGTGTTTCTTGCATGTGTTCATGTTCGTGTGTACGCGTGCTTCCATGCGTACAAGGATGCACAGATGCCAGTGTGGACATGTAGATGAGAGTTAGTGAAAATAATGGAAGCTCACCCACGAAATGGCTTAAAGACCCAGCAAACGTTTGCAATAGCCTCATGGAGAAAGATATGAGAATGGCCATTGCTCACACCATGAGCAGATGCAACAAAGCCTTTTGATTAAGTTAATTGCCATGAGATAACTTACTGGGGAAAAAAAGCAAACAAAAATCGATGCCCAATACCCAATAAGAGCTAGACTATGAAACCATAGGTAGGGTTGGGCTTCCGTGTACATTTCAGTTGACATGTATATTTACATTTATGAAATTAAATAATCAAGCTTACAAAGGACCACATAATGAGGAATAGTGAAGCTCAAGCAGTTCTCAACCTGTGTGTCGTGATCCCTCTGAGGGTCGAACCACCCTTTCACAGGGGTCTCCATGATTCATAACAGTACCAAAATGACAGTTATGAAGTAATAATGAAAATAATTGTATGGTTGGGGGGGGGGGCACCACAACATGAAGAACTGTAATAAAGGCCCGCTGTATTAGGAAGATTTAGAAGAATTGGGTTTATAGTCTGGAAGCCTGGAAATATTTTGGAAAGCAAGAAAACACTCCTTGAGAAAGTGCTGCTACTCACTTCAGAATTGTCTCTTCATGTATCAAGTTGGTCATCAGAGCCGGTAAAATCTCAATGATTATACTTGTGAAATATGGAAAGTGATCATGAATCAACATGATTTCTAGGCCTCTAAAAACGCTTAAGTTTATATATTATAAATTCTACAATTAGCATCAACATTTCCTCTGTCATTGCAGGATCATCTTATCATGCTTAATGACCTCAGATCATCAGGTTGAAGTTAAAAACCAGTGCCAATCTTAGTGGCTCAACCCAACCAAACTCATGCCTCAGTGATATTGTAGGGAACACAACTAATGAAGGAGTCACAGCTTAAAGCTTCTGCATCTGCTTTGCTTTCCAAGGTTCCAAAGTTACTGTGGTATGGAAGTTATATAATCTGTTGTCAATTTGAGAGAATTATGAGTGAAGGGGTGGAGTCTAACCTGTCAATCATTGTATTGTCAATGAGACCACTGTGTGAACCTGGCCTTCTGCTGAGGATTCTGGGATTGCCAAATTTTCCTCATTAGAGGCAGGAGACACTGTCTTTTTCTGCTCAATTCCTTGAATACTCTCTGCTGACAAGACTTAGTCCCTGAGTGACACTGTACTGACAAGATAGCACTATGCTGATAGAGTCAATGGCCTAGAAACTGGAGGAGCCATGTGAAGATATCTGCCAGCACAGGGATGCTTCTACTGTCACTGGGTCCACAACACTTTGCACCCCCTGGCCTGGGAGCTTCTTGGATTTGGCACCATTGCATGTGTTTCATTAGTCTGTTGAGGACATTACAGATTGGTTTCAGACAAATGAGATAATATCAGATTTATGAACTTGATCCTGACTTGGCAGGGATATTTTCTCGGTATTCAACTGCTCGTATATATAAGCCTCTTTTTTTTTTTTTTTAGGCATCACTGCCCTCAGGTGGTGGGAGTAGGAGGCACAGCCTTTGCTCCTGGGAGCTGGTATTGAACCTCCAACCCAGTGGGCCGCAGTCCCGCACACAACCACTACGCCACCGGGGCTCAGCTAAGCCTCTTTCTTATACATATATGTGTCTCCCTGGATTTGTTTCTCTGGTCTATGCAGACTAACACATATGGCTAGAAAAGAAAGCATGTGGAGAAACCAAATATCCCTTAAATGCATTGACTCCAAAATGATATATCCCATGTCTGCTTTCGTTTGTGAACTAGAAGTATTTATATGCTCTTACAAATAAAAAGGATTTGGGAAATACTGAGAGGCAGATCATCTGTTTTTGGTTCATGAGCTGCCAGACTCTCATCTCCAATAGGACCAGCTGCCATCAACTTGAATCTGATTCATGATGTCCCTATCTGTGTCAGAGTACAACTGCACTGCATAGTGTTTTCAATGATGGGTTGCCATGACTTTACTCTATGGCACTTCTGGGTAGACTCAAGTTGACAACCTTAGCTAGTTGCTCAGAATATTATTCATTTTCCCTGTCCAGGAATGCCTCACACATCTCTAATGTAGAGAAATTTGAGAGCATTCTTTTTTATTAATAACCCTCAAGGAAGATTTATTTGTAATTTTCCAAAAAAATAAGATGCATGTCATCTATATTTCATCATTATCATAGTGACTTATGTACCAGTGGATACTTTAAAATGAGTAGCTTTTAGAACAAATGACTGAATATCTGCCGATTACTGTGAAAAATTTGTTAAGAGTAAAATGAACATATGGCAATTCTTCCTGTTTTTATTGTTGAGTGCAGTGGATCCATTTCCACTCATAGCCACCCTATGTACAACATAGGAAAATATTCACAACCCTGCTCCACTCCCATGGCTGTTATGTTTGAATGTAATGTTGCAGACACTGAGTCAATCTATCCCTCAAGGACAGTCCTCATTTTCATTAACCTTCTAATTTACAAAGCATCATATCAAAAAACCCACACAAAAATCATCTTTTTCCAGGGGTTGTTTTTTCCTGATAAAATATCTAAAGTATGTGAGCAAAAGTCTCACCACTCTCCCACTTAGGGAGAATTGTATGGCAGGTCTGTTTATTCTAGCTTTACATCGTGCTTTAATATTTTCCATCAACACTGTAACTCAAATGCATCAATTCTTTTTCAGTCTTCTTTATTAATTGCCCAACTTTCACATGCCTATAGGCCGATTGAAAATACAATGGCTTGGTTCAGGAACACCACAGCCCTCAAATTGATATCCTTGCTCTTCATCACTTAAAAGAGATTTTGTATGGTAGATTTGCCCAATGCAATTGGTTTGATTGCTCAACTGCTGCTTCCATGAACATTTACTGTGAATACACGTAAGATGAATCCTTACAGATGATCCCTTCAGGACCACTGGTGAGAGTGGTAATACCAGGAGTGAAGGGAAGATAGGGTAGAAAGGGAGTACCAATTATAAAGATCTATGTAAAAATTCTACCTTAGGGAAGTGGGGGAAGTGAGACATCGGGTAGTATAAGGTATGACAAAGTAATAACAACTTATAAATTATCAAGGGTTCATGACGGAGGGAGGGGAAAATGAGGAGCTGATGCCAAGGGCTTATATATAAAGCAAATGTTTTGAGAATTATGAGGACAACAGAAGTACAATGTCCTTGAAACACATTGAACTTTTGTATGGATTGCCCCCAATGAAATGATTTTTTTTAAAAAGAAGAAATCCTTGATAGCTTCCCCTTTTCTCCAATAATCATGGTGTTGTCTGTTGTTTTAGTTATACATGTTTTGGTTTTCTTCACACTGAGTTGTGATCCACATGGAAGGTTGCAATCCTTGATTTTCTTCAGCAACTGCTTCAAGTCCTTCTTGGTTTCAACAAGCAAAGATGTGTCATCTGCATATCACAGGTGGTTAGTAAGCCTTCATTCAATCCAGATGTCCTATTCTTTTTCATAAAGTCCACGTCTTAAATGATTTATTCAGCACACAGATTGAATAAACATAGTGATAGGATACTTCACTGATGAACAAGGTTCTTGATTTGAAAAAAATACAGCTTTCCCATGTTCTGCTGGAATGTTTGCCTCTTTAAGTTCGGTTTTTGTGGGAACACAAGTGTTCTAGGTTTTCCATTTTTCACAATGTTATGCATGGTTTACTATGATCTGTACATTTTAGTGCCTTTGCATGTTCAATAAAAAAGTAGACATCATTTGTGGATTATTTTCTCTCAGCCAAGATCTAGCTGATGTCAGCAATGATAACCCATAATTGTACCTTCTCTTATGAATCTGGTTTGATTTTCTGGCAGCTCTTGGTTTATGCACTTTAATAGCTTTTTTAAAAAAATTACCTTCAGCACAATTCTACTTATATGTGAAAGTAAGCATATTTTTTCTGGGTAAAACATCAATCTCTACTGGCTGTTTGGCAGAGAGTATTCAGTGCTTCCTCAGCTATTTGAAACATTTCTACCAGTATTTTGCCAGTCTCTGGAATCTTGGTTCGGGCTAAGGCTTTAACTGAAACTTACTCCTTCCTTATTTCCCATTGGTTCTCAATGGTATGCTACCATTTGAAATGATCATATGTTGACTTGGTCTGTTAGGGGTCACGTCGGTGTATTCCTGCCATCTTCTGATGCCTCCCGAAGCTTTTAATATTTTGGCCCAAGATTCCTTCCATATTGTAACTCCAAACTTGAGTTTCTTCTTATGTTATTTCAGCTTAACATTTATTAACTGTGTACTTTCTTTTTTGGCTTTCTGACTCCAGATCTTTACAAATTTCATTTTAATATTTTATTTTGCTTATTGGAGCTGTCTTTTGAAATTTTCTGTTCATGTATTTCACTTCATCATACTTTGATTTTCTTTAGCTACTTTGTATCTAACAGAGTCCATTCTGTCATCCACTTTCAGCATTCCTCTCCTTTTCTTTTTAATAATCTTTTATTTTCATCATGGATGGTATTCTTGATGTGTTCCTAGAGACTGGTAATAGAATTGTTTTTGTTTCTATATCTCTCCTCAGGTCTAAATTTTTTTTTTGTAAATAAAGACATGACTATTACAAAAGTCATTTTCTCTCAAATGAGCCAGATTAAGCAAGCAATTGGGGTTTCGGATTTTTTAATAGAAAATTATATACATAAATATATATATATATATAACTACCTTGAGAAATGAAATGTAAATAATAAAATTAAGCCTAGAGGAAATTTCATTATCAGTTATTGATCTAAATAGAGCTTGCTCAGAAAGGGCTAATTAGGAGAACTAGCAAGTAGGATCAAAAATATATTATTTACTGCAACCACCTATAGTTTCCATTAAAGAGGGAAAAATATTAATTTTAATGAGTACACATCCATAATTACTCTTTGAATGATACATGTTTTACATGATACATTCCTTCTGACTCTTTTATTTTTAATGTCTGAAAATTTTTTAGTGCTGGATGGATGGTGAAATAGAAAGGATGACCCAGTTTCAGAGATCTACATATAACCTCTCTGGGACACAGACAACAGGACAGTGAGTGAAGGAACACATTGAACAGTATACGATATGAAAAAGTAATAACAATTTATAAATTATTAAGGATTAATAATGGAGGGGGCGGGGAGGTAAATATGGGAAGCTACAATGGGAGCATAAGTGGAGGGAGGATCTTTTGAGAGTGATGATAGAAACAAGTGTGCAAATGTGTCCTGCTTAAAATTGATGTACGTATGGATCGTGACTGGAGTTGTATGAACCCCAGTAAAATGATTCATTAAAAAAAATTGGGGGGGAGAGATGAGCTTATACCAAGGACTCAAGTGGAAAATATTTGTAAATAAATATGGAAATATGTGTACAAATATGCTTGATACAAATGATGTGTTAAATGTTATAAGAGCTTTAAGAGCCCTCAATAAAATCATTGGGAAAAAAACTATAGTGCAACATGTTTTATTTGTCATGAAATTTTAGGAACTATCAGCATTTTAGTGAATTTGTTTTTATTAAATACAATTTTCATGGTGAATTGTAGAATTTAGTTTATTATTTTACAGAATTGTTTGAGAAACTCTTGTCTTTTCACCTTCTACTTGTGAACCTCTGGTACTGTCCTTAAAATGTTGTGTATATTTTCCCTCTCCATTTTTCACTACGGTTTTCCAAAGAACTGCAATCCCACAGAGTTCACCTGAGTTTGCCTTGCCCCCTTCTGCCTATAAATACTGGCGATATCACTGTTCAGAAGTACTGGTTTTGCTTTGAGAAGACCAGCTTCCACCCTTATTTCATGGTGGCTGAGCCCATCACCAAATTAGAGCCCTGGGGACCCATCCTCAGTAATGGGTTCTGTACTCCCCAGTGCAGTTAATTTCACCCTTGTGGTCAGAAAGAGTTAATGTCCTTTGCTATAACACTGGAAGTGGTTGGTACCCTTTGTTTTTCAAAAATTGATGTCTTTACAAGTCAATGCCAATTTTGTATCTCAGAATCTTCTCTTAGTTTATTGCTTAGTTTTGTTGTTTTATTCCTTGCATCTTCCCCTTCAGAAGTTGCAAACTTATATTGTATGCAACCATAACACTTAAGAAAGAGCACTTTGACAGATTTGATTTTCTTATATAATTTTGCTTTTGAAACTACTCGATAAGTCGCTTCATTCATCTCTTGGTCTCCCTGCCTTTCCCCCATCTGGCAATACCCACAGATGGAAGCAGAACTGCTCAGATAGCAAGGGGCAGACTCCAAATACAAATATATCACAAACTTAGCAGACAAAAATACATTTTTGATTATCGGGCCATAAAAATTGCATGAATTCAATCCATTACTTCATGTATCTGTTATTAAATATGGACTTTCATCATTTGTTTGGGTACATAATTGTGAACAAATGATTTTTCTCCATTTACTCAACTGATACTTGGTGAGGACCTATTTATGCTCTAGGCAACATTAGAGTAGCTCAGAGTAAACAAAGTGAAAAATATTGTCTCTGTTTTGAAGAGCTGTAAATGATAATAGTTTACAAGATACTATTTGAAGTTCATATGGATAGTCTTAAGGATGTTTGGTAGTTGGATTTTATGTCAATTTCAATTTGTAGGAAAGTTTAGGAGTGAGAGCAACCTAGCAAAGGTGCTTCTTGGCGGGAGTGTGGTCATTATATATGAGACATATGAGGGCCCTTCCCTTCTCTCTCTGCCCTTCTCCTCCCTGCTTCCTAGGATCCTGTGTCTGCCTACAGGTGTGGCCCCATGGGGCATGCCCAACCCTGAGAGCTATCAACATGATCAAGGTGATGCCATATTTCCACCAACCTTGAATCCTCATGGCTATGCACCTTCTTCTCTGTGATCTTCAGCTTTCCCTTTTCCCTTTCTGCCTCATTGGCCTGTAGCTACTTAAGTCTGCAGAGAGCTCCTGCTAGAATCAGACCCAGGGACTTAAGTTGGACTGGTATATGATATATGATTATGATTGATTTAGGATTACTTGATATAAGACTACTTCTTTATACAAATATCTTTCTTATACATACGTAAGTGTCACTGGTTTGATCCTCTAGGCAACCCGATCCATTGAAAACTTGTCTTTCATAAGTGAACTATGTTGCTGTCTTTCTATAATTCACAATTTGAACTTTCGGAAGTCTTTGCTTATTCAACTTTACTCAGTACACATTTTGGACAACCTATAGCAATCAACAAAACAATCCATCTATTTACCAAGAAACAATTTCCTATTGAATCCCTAAGATATTGTTATTGACTTATGATGAATGCCAAGAGTGATAAGGTGGCAGTGTTCTTCCCTCACAGTATTAAATAAGAAATTTGCATGTGTGAGCGCTGGTGGTGCAGTGGTTATGAGATGGACTGCAAACTGTGAGGTCGGCATTTCAAAACCACCAGATGCTCCACGGGAGAAAGAGGAGGCTCCCTACTGCTGTCACATTACAGTCACAGAAATGCACAAACAAAGGTAAATCACAGTGAAAGACCAGATGTGGTACACTGACATGAGTCTCACAGCAACACTTACTGTGTACCTCCACTTGCATGTTTTGTAGGCAGCCCACACTCTCACCCAAAGCTGTCTTCTTCCTTCCTTCACTCTCCTACCAAGGTTGCTCTTTTGCTAGGTATGCCATCTAAGACGTAACAGACCACCTTCTGGGACTCTACTGAAATACTACATCCTCTTTACCCTGCGTTTAAGAAATCTTTTATCTCTTCTCATTTTTAACTTTTAAAATCTGTTTCTTACAGCAGGATATTTTTTGTTACCACAGATTTAAACAGCAGTCATCTTGCATCTAGATGTCCTATATCGCAGCCTCAGCCTCTTTATTCTTTTTTGTACTTCTCACCTTTTCCCTCCATCTCTTATGTGCAGAAACCATCCTTAAGAACAAATATTTTGCTGGTAAATAAATCCTTAATGCCACCTCCTCATTCAAAAAACATTGCTATCATTATGTCGGTTCTCACTCACAGATACCCTACAGGAGAGGGAAGAATTGTCCCCAGGACTTTCCTAAGCTCTAACTCTTTCTAGGAGTAGAAGTCCTCATCTTTCTCCAGCTAAGTTACTAGTGATTTGGAAGTGCAGACCTTATGGTTAGGATCACAGTGCATAACTATGAAGTCACCAGAGCTCTGGCCATGCTACCTCATAGCTTAGCAAAAACAAAACAATTTACTGAGAGGAAAAGTTCTTTAATATTTAATTCATCCATCTGGTTCCACCAAGACACAGTCAATTAAGCACTATGCATCTAACCATGAGGTCAGCAGCCCTCATCCACGAGTCGTCAGCAGCAGAATGATTAAAAAGTCTGCCTGCATAAAGGTTTATACTCTCAGAATTTGGAAGAAGCAGTTTCACCCTGTCTCACAGCATTGCCAAGAGTCAGAATCACCTGGATGGCAGTGAATGAGTCTGACTCCACATGGCATTTATTACTTTGTATCTTGGTCACATCCACCCACTGCCATCCAGGCAATTCCAACTCTTAGAAACCATATGGAGGCTTCCCCAGGTTGCTAATCTTAACCCATGAGCTGCCCTCATGAGCGATGTTAAGGCTGTCTACTACCTTAAATACAGCCTCTAACACCCACTGGGTAGTTCTTACTCTGTCCCATGGGGTTGCTGTAAGGGGGAATGAACTTGATGGCAATGCATGTAGAGTCTGGGTAGATCTTTCTGCGAATAGATTGCCTTCTCTTTCTCCAGGTCGTGCAGTGCACTGCTGGAGGTTAGCAGTCTAATAATGCTTTCTTGAGAGTGTCACCAGGGCTCCTTTAAGTCACATAGCACTCCGAAAATGGTACTTTATTGGCTGGGGTCTTCTAACTATATCACCCACTTTTCTTAGGTACTGTATATGACACAATTAAAGTCTACACCTCAAACATTTCCTTTGAAAAATAATCTTTAACTCTCACCCCATATTTCCCACTTCAATTCTGGGCTGAATGTCTTCCTATCTGTACATATCTTTTACCATACTATGCTGTTACTTTCATTACTTAATGCTCTATTTGCCTGTTTTCTCATATTTTGCAAGATTCTTTAGGGGAGAGACAATACATTTGTGTAATTTTGTTATCAGCAAAATTCACTTGATAGATATTTGTTGAATTGAGGTAGAAAATATCACAAAAACTTAGGAGAGTAAGAAAGGATCTTAGATATAAATTTATTAAAATAAAACAAGTTGCCAATGACCTAGGACACTATTAGCCATGTATGGAAATTGCTCAATAAAATGCTAGCTCCCTTTCTCCTGAACTGCATTTTAAAAATTGATTGCAATTAAGGGACAGAGATGAGAGAGAAGAGCTTTATGGATTGAAAAGTATATCCAACTAAGCTTATTAAATATTTTGCAACTAAAGGAAGTTTATCAGAAGGCTTAGGATGTAAGGATTGTATGAGAAGCTGCAGGAAGAGAAGTCTGAAAGACACAACTACAAGATGACACAACCACCTAATGCTTCAGCAGATGATTGGTGTGCACATAAAAATTCAGCAACTCATATTATCCTGGCAGTGATGGAATAAGGAAGTCTAAGTCTTACTGAAAAACTGTGGTGGCAAAGTACAATAGACATTGAGCTGCTAACAGCGAGTTCAGATGATTGAGAGAAAGGTGAGGCCATCTGTTCCCATCAAGATGCAGTTTCCAAACCCAAAGGACCAGGTGTCCCGTGCCCGATAAGATTGTTGTGCGTCTGAATTAGTGGTCGATAGTAGTGAGTTGGAGCATTTACTGCCACATCTCAAATCCATCTGGAGTTCTACGAAATAGCACTCTGTGAAGCACAGTCTGAAAAATGTCCGTGGCTCTGAAATTGTTGTGGTGGTGCACAGTTAATATGGATAGTACAAAACGGGAAGGGAACCCGTGTTGTGAAGTACCTTAGACATCTGACTTCTAACCTAAAATGGGTTGGTGATTGGAACTCAACAGTGGATTAGCAGGAGAAAAAACTTGGGAATATGCCCCGATTAGAGTACAGCCTACCGGATGATTTATGATATTTTGCATCATAAAATGGCAATGAGACTTCTAAAAGTAATGAGAGCTGTACATAATCCATAGACAAGTTAATCGGTCCTGAGTTCCCACTTACTTCTAGCCCCAAATCAAGAACATCTATTTATTATGACATGGCTCTGCTCCACACTTGCTCTCATAAAGAGATCATTGAAGATAGAAGAAGTATGGTGAAGAAAGCAGATGGTGCCCAGCTGTCAAAAAGTCTTAAAGGTTTGTCCTCAAACAAGCAGCCACTGAAGTGAGGTGTCAAGACTACATGGGAGAAGGACACCCTTGGGTGATCCACAGTTGATAGATACCAAAAACCCCAAAATGATTGAGGAAAGGTAGCACAGTTTAAATTGCGAGCAATCAATTAGTAGAGGGCAACAGAAGATGGTAGAAACACAAAATCCATCTACAGAATATCTAAGAGAATTAGACCTCTGGCAGTCCTCCTCTGAACATGAAGAGAATAGCCTTTCTATCTGACAGATTGTTGTAAACTTGATTATGGGTGATGGAACTACTAAGATGCATGGTCATTGTATCTCCGTATGGCCCAAGCTCTATTTGTTCTAGGTTTAAATATAATATTTCTTGCTTGTTTCTAAACAGAGGTTTTCTCTCTGGCTTATTTATATATCATCTGGCATATATATATACACTTTTGTTTGGGGTATGTTTTCCAGTTTATGAAATAGAGAAGGGATGTGTGTATGGAGACAATTTGTGTAATAACCTATAGGGGATGAAGGGAAGGTTGAGAGAAATTAGGGGCCAAATAATGACTAAGGATAGGGAGACAGATCAACTAGAACTGATTGTGGTTATGTATACTCAACTCCTTGTAAATATGCTTGAATTATGGAAGAACATAACGTGATTTATATCAAAATAAAACTATTAGGGAAAAACATCTCCATCCTTCAGAAATGAAATAAAATGTTGCTCCATTTAAAAATATATTTGTTAAAGCCCAGGAAACTCTTGGGGATAGTGTTACTCTGTCCATATCGAGTCACTACGAGTCAGAATCCACTCAAAAGCACGCGGGAAAATATACAAAGGAAAGGATGGAGACAAAAGTAGGTGATGGTATTCAGAGGTTAGCAGAGAGAAATCAATTTAGAAAAGTTCTTTGATGAAGTGAAGAGATACCGGGTAGTAAAATAGGAAACACCTGTCATCATTTTATTTAAATCCCCAATCTGGCATTATTAGCTATCACCTTGTTTCTGCATGGAGAAAATAGTGATTAAGACCCGTCTCTTCAAGTAGAGGGGTTGCACAGTGTTGAAGCTTGGCGTGCGAGCCAATGCACAAGGTCTACAATTCAAAACCACAACTGCTCACAGGACAAAGACCCGGCCTTTCTACTCCCGTGAACTGCAGTCTCAAAAACTCACAGGGACAGTTCTACCCTGAAGTAAAGGGTTCTTAGGAGTGGGAATCGACCCAGAGGCAGAGTTGTTTTGGTATGGTGTAAAATTACAGGCTGGACACGTAAGGGGGAGATGTTACCAGGATAGATGTTGGCGTCTTTCATGACCCTTTTGAAATCCATTGTTCCTCATGGTATTAGCAGTGGCCTCCCATTGAACTTCTTTTATTTTTCTTTTCTGCAAATAAATAGATGAAAAGACATAACCTGGCACTTAAGCATTTCATTCTATTTATTTTAATGTATCTTTCTAATACATCACATTTTTCCATGGTGTCTGTGGGTTTCACTAGATTGTTTGTTCACTGAGGGCAAGATCCAAGGTCTACATCCTTTCATCTTCCACAGGGCCGAGTGCAATCCAGACCTGTGCACACAATTAGCAATTGATGAATGCTTTTCACAGCAGCAACTGTATCAATTTCTGTCTCATACCAGCTGGAATAAATTTTCCAAATAGAAAATGAGCTATTTTCTACATGCGCAAACATAAAAATGGAGGAAAGAATTTTCTGTCTGAAATAAAGTGACCAAGAATGAAAAATAGTTAAAATAGGTAAACAGCATAGAACAAATTATTATATGAAGTGTGAAAGGAAGCACTTAAATAAACATAAAAATACTACATAGTATTTACTTTTAACCTTAGTTAAATGAGTATGCTACAAAGATGCTTCATCCTACTTGAAATTGTAAAAGTATCTATGGAAAATTTCATTTTTGTAAGTTCATAGTAGCACATTTTCTTAATATTTTAATGTAAATTTTTTAATTAAAAAATTCAAAAAAGTTCAAATCATCCTTATTGTTGAAAGCTAATCTGTAAAAATTAGATAATGATCTGATTTCTGACCAATTTTTTTCTTTTCATTATATGCAAACACAGATCCTAGTCAGGGATCTCATTGCTTTTGGCATATGGAGTATGGTCAAATATTCACTGAAGCTTGATTGACCCAGATTTCCAAGTGATTTCTAAACCAAATTTAAAGATATGTTTAAAAAATAAAGCCAACAGGACAAGGGAATACCAGGGAAGTGAAAAGTAATTCTACATAGTCACAGAAAGATTTATTAGACAAAATATATCAAAGTGAGTTGTTCTTTTTCCTTGACAGCTTCTCTACCCAGTTCTGTACACTATAAAAGTGAAGTTCTCATCTCTGAGCACTCACCCAAAGAATTCTGCTCTCTTCCATGAAGGCCACATGGCAAGCTTGAAATTGTGTCTCCTTCTCCTATTGATTGAATGTGGGGCTCTGATAGCAGTGGGTCCAGAAAGGAAGGAAAAGTTCTGAAACTGATGGTGATGATTATGCATCTCTTTATGGTATGATTTAGCTATAGAAGTACATGGTATGTGAATGATATGGCAATAAAGCTAATTTTTAATGTTACAGTATGCAGCAATTAAGATAAAGAATATACTTTTTGCTAGAAAATATACTTGGTCTTATGAGAACCCAAATTGTCTAACATGCTGGTATTTGGGTTTCAGAATAATAATTTTAAAATATATTTGATGGAGATAGTTGATCTGTCTTGAAGAACAACATACAGTTGGGACCTTAGATTTTGAAATATATAAATAAAAATAGTATTAAAATGCTGAAAGTATTTCAAATAATTTGTAGTAGTCTAAACAGGAAAATTTAGAGCTGAGACAATTGTTGCAGCTACTGTATCAGTCCATCTTATCAGGGATGTTGTTCTTTTTTTTTATCTACTTGACCAAGCATGAAGTCCTTCTTTAATGAATGGTGTCTCCTCATGAGGTACCCAAAGCATAGGACATGATATTTTGCTATCTTTTCAACTAAGGGACATTCTCACTGTAATTCTACCAAAACAAACTTTTTTTGTATTTGATTTTGTTCAGACAGTCCATGATATTTCTCTTCTCCTACCTTCCTTATTTGGTTAAGATTTCACATTCATAAAAGATGATTAACAACATCATGGTTTGGTTCAGCCATACTTCAGTCCAGAAAGTGACATCTTCGCTTGTTAAGTTATTAAAGAGGTTGATGGCAATTTGTCCAATACAAGACATTTTATTTTTTTCATGATTTCTTCTGTGAGCATGGATTGTGAATCCTGACAATTTTAATCTTCCACTGCTTTCATGGTGTTGCCTATTAATACAGCTGTACAACCCATACTGAAGGCTGAATTCTTTGATTATTATTAGGAATTATTTCAAGTCTTTTTCATTTTCGGGAAGTAAGATGATGCCATCTGAATATGCAAGGAGTCTTTGCTCAAACCAAAGGCCACATTCTTCTTCATGGAGTCCAGCTGCTCAGATGATTTGCTCAGCGTACAGATTGAATACGTGTGGCGAAAAAATATAGGTGGGAAACACAAGTTCCTAATTTTGAGACATTCTAAATCCCCATCTTCTGTTCAAATGACCACCAATCTATGTGTAGGATCCACATGAGCCCCATTAAGTGTTTTGGAGTCCTTTGCAATGTTAACTATAACCCCCACAGTCAAGTACCGTTTTATAGTCTACAAAACCCAAGGAAGTATCTTTCTGGTACTCTCTGCTTTGAGTTAGGGTCCATCTGAGGTAATCCATGGCCTAACTCCTGCCAGATTCTCTTCAGAACCCAGCTTGAAATTCTGGGAGTTCTCAGGAGATGTACCACTTTTGAATTACCTTCAGCAAAAATTTACCTCTGTATCTTATTAGTGATATTTGAGAGGTGACATTAATGATGATAACTATATCTAATGATTAATGCATTGTGTTGAACCATTGTTTTGTTTTGTTAAGGCATGAGTACAAATATGTCTGTCAAGTAGATTCCTGTCTCACAAATTTCTGGACATAAACACCTGTTTTCAGAACTGCTTGAGTTTTAAAAATACACATCTCAGTTGGTGTCCCCTAATTTTCTGCCTCCAGTGCAACTTCCAATTCTTTCTTTATTATCAATAGTTCAATAATATAGTACTCTGGCAATCATTTAATTTAGAACAACAAATAGTAGAATAGTCCCAAGGAATTCGAGTGGAAAGATATCCAGATGTGAAACTTTTCTGAGCTGTTATGCTGGTCTTTTCCCCTGATGTTGAGCACAACTCCTTCCCATCTCTGAGCTCTGCAATTTGCTGCCCCATCGCACAGAATTCCTTACGTGCTAAGGAAATGGTTCCCACAACTGTAGGTGCTGCTAAGCTCCACATACAAAGTCAGCCATCTGTCTGGAGGATCCTCTGCATCCACAAAGCAGTGAAAGCTGGTGACATCAGCACACCTCAAGTCACAAGAACCATGTTCAGGCAGAAGCAAATCAAATGTAGGGGGCAGAGCCAAAGGCAAAAAATAACCTAAAGTCAAAGCAGGTGCTTCTTGCCAGGCTCAGTTACGAAATTCAGATCATCAAAAAGGAATTCCAGGGCTGAGCCCCGGTGGCGTAGTGGTTGTGCGCGGGACTGCGGCCCACTGGGATGGAGGTTCAATTCCAGCAGTGGGGCTGGGCCTCCTACTCCCAGCACCGGAGAGCAGTGATGCCCAAAAAACAAACAAAAAAACAAACAAAAAGGAATTCCTTTCATGGAAATATGGCTTTCATCATTCAACAGTCCATAGCTTTCAAAGAAACAAATGATGTGACCTCAGGCCCATCATCTAGTTACGTGGAGGCTAAGAATAATCTCCTCCCCCCTCTCAATCATGTTGGCAGAGAATTCCCTTGAAAATGGGATTATAGCCACAGTAAGAGAAACAAGAATTTATAATATATCATAAAGGGGATGATGCTCTGAAAACCAAACTCACTGCCATCAAATTGATTCTGACTTTTATCAGTGGCCTTGGGTTGCTAACGACAATGCCATCAGTTTGAAACCACCAGATTCTCTATGGAATAAACATGAGTCTTCCTACTCCCATAAGGATTGAAAATCTCAGAACCCATCTGGCAGTTCTACTCTGTCCTAAGGTCTCTAAGGGTACAAATGTTATTCCAAGAGAATTATTAGTAATTAATTATATTTCATGTACAAATGACCTATTTATTGTAATATAATCTCACAATCTTTTAAAATTATTGAGTTTAGGAGATAGGAAGGGAAGTGACTGTGGTGCTCCATTATTTTTTACTTCCTATAACCTTCATTATCTTGCCCATGAAAGCTTTTAATTTTGCAACTCAAGGCTTAATTTTTTTTCTTACAGTCTTTCAGCTTGAGCAATGCTAAGCATGTTTTCTTTTTTTTGGTTATCACTGCCCTCTGGTGGTCATGGGAGGTGCCCAGCGCTGCTCCTAAGAGCCGCTGCTGGATTTGAACCACGAAGCTCACGGGCTGCAGTCCTGCACTCAGCCACTAAATATGTTTTCTAATTCTAAGTTTTCTTTTGGTTTTCTAATTTCAGATATTTGTATATTTCAGTTCTGCGTTGTGTCTTCTTAAGCTGACTTTGGAAATTTTCTGCTTAGTTCTATCATTTAATCATTTCTTCTGGTTGATTTAGTATTTCTACAATTTAGAAAAAGTTTCATAGCCTATGCATTAATTTTGGCCTCTTTATGACTCATCTATGAAATATTTTTTTAGCTTCCTCCACATAGCATATGCTTGATGTCATTCCACAACTCGTCTTGTCCACTGTCATTAGTGTTCACTTCATCATATCTGTTTTTGAAATTGTCTCTAAAGTAAAAAACAAAACAAAGCCAAAAATACCAAACTTATTGCCATCACATTGACTTCAAGCTGTCCTATGGGACAGATTAGACCTTCTTCCTTTGAATTTCTGAGATTTTGAATAGTTAACAGAAGCAGAGAGCCTCATCATTCTCCATGGAAAAATTGGTGAATCTAAACTTTTGAGCTTTTGGTTAGAAATTATACTACCAGGGCTCCTTGAATTTAAATTTGGTAAAATATACTCCAGGTAGTCCTTTATCTTCTGTGAACTTGTATTAATTGTCTTCAGCATCCACTTGAATTTGCATATAATCAATTAATGGTATGTCCCTTACTCAGCCTTGTTCGACTGATAATATTGAAATTCTTTCCAAAATCTCTTTCCGCAGAAATAGTCAATTTGATTCTCATGTATTCAACCAACCTTTATGATCATTGTTTATGTTGTTGAAAAAAGTATTTACAATGGAGTCTTCAGTCTTGCAAAATTGTCACATAAGATCTCCTACTTTTTCTATCATTAAGACTATATTTTTCAACTTGTGGCTCTTCCTCTTTATTTCCAGTCTTTACGTTCCAATTGTTGATAAATATCAATGCATCTTGATTGCATGTTGGATCAAATTCAGGCTATAGAAGTTGTTATAATTCTTCAATTTCTTCATCATTGACTTTAGTGGCTGGTGGATAAATCTTAATGTTATTCCTATTAATTTTTATGGGTATTGTCTGGTTATTGACAGCTCTATAATTTAAGATAGATCTAGAAATATTCTTTTGGGTGGTGAATGTGATGGCATTCCTCTTTAATTTTTCACTTCTATCATAGCCAACCATAGGCTTTTTCAACTCAAAATTTCCAATATCAATCTATTTCAGTACACTAACACCTAGCATATTGATCTTTATACATTCCACTTAATTTTTAATGACTTCCATTTTTCCTGGATTCATATATTCAATTTTCTGATTATTAACTGATGTTTTCAAACTTGTCTTTTCATTTTGAGTTCTTCCTTGGCAGCAAATGAAAGAGAGAGAGGTTCCACTTTGTTTACTTCACGAGGGTCAATCATTTTGAGAAGATAGCCTATTTTTAGTCATGGTTTGAGACATTTCTAAACTGAGGAAGTACCCCAGGGGGACCATAATGGATTGGGGATTGGGCTGCTTGTCAGAAGGTCAGAAGTTTGAACTCACCAGCTACCGCACAGGTGAGGCTTATTCTACAGATGAGGAAGAAGAGGTTTTCTGCTCTTATATTTACAGTCTCAGAAGGGGCAGGGTCTATTCTGTTCTGTAGGGGCACTGTGAGTTGGACTCCAACCTGCAGGGATCATATTCTTTCACTAAAACAGAGAATATTCTGCTGTTATTCACAGGGATTTCAGTGGTTAATTTACAGAAGTGAAATGCCTCTTCCTTTTCCCTAGTCTTGGTACCATTGCTTTCATCCTACGTTCTCTAGAGAAATAGAATCAGGACACTTATGAATATGCACCCACACAAACAAACAAATAGCCAATTAGTCTACAGATCAGTAGAGAGGTCTCAGTTTAACTCATTTCTGTGAGACAGTTAATATCCTGGCAGTCCTTCAAATCATGAGTGCTATTGCGTACAAGTCAAAGAAGCAGTTAGCCAAGTCCTCTGTAGACCAAACAGGCAGTCTGACTCCAGGCAGTGAAAAGCAGGGTGGTTCACCAACAGTCAGTCAGATGACAGTGCCTGACAGTCCCCAGCTCAAGTGATGCATACACAAGAAGCATGGTGAAGCAGGACTTTAAGGAACCTCAAACTGTTGTGACACAATCCACAGGTGTCCCCTAGGTAGTTTAGCTCTCAAGTAGAGGCAGAGAACTAGTTAAGGCAGCCACATACTGTTCTGATCATCAGAGAACACAAGACAGAAAGGCGAGCCAAGCCATTTATCTCTTTGGCCTTCAATTAAACTGCGACCCTATTAATCCTGCATGTGTTTATTGGCCAGTTTATCACATCCTATTATAGGATATAATCTTGAAGTCTTGAAAGATGCGTTCTGACTACTCTTTTCTAAACTATAAGATATGTGTTGTCCATTCAAATTAAAATCCTTAAAAAGTCATTTAGCAACATGACTTTACTGTTGTTATTCAGATGAGCTGTTTGTTATGTAACATCATTTTCAACACCAAGCTTATCAAGAAAATATAGCAAGAGTTATTTTCCCTTTTCTGGTATTTCTAAAATGTTTAGCTATATTAAGCAGGTGACAATACTGTCTACTTCCTCTAGAATTACCTGTGTGTGTTTCATCTTTAATTTTATGACATCTTATTACAAAAAAAGTAGTGCTAGACAAATGCAAAAGTATATCCAGCAAATGCTGTGAAAGTTGGAATCTGTATAACATGGAAACCTGTCAGATAAGAAAAATTCGAGCATTATTTTACTAGTAGTGACCTATAGAAAGGTGCTAAAATTTCACCCTGTGAAAGGTAGAAAACTATGACATCAGGAAAACCTGGAAGTCCCATTGAGTTCTGGCTCTCACAGTTTTGACTGTATAAAATCTGGTAAAATAACTTGCACACAGAATATGATGACTTTTTCTGTTAGGTTCTATCTAGTCCTTTCTAAGTAATAACAACCTTAAGTGCAGCAGAAATAAATCTTGTCCAATTTTGTGCCAACCTCACAGTTCTTGTTATGTCTGATTCCATTGATGGACTTTACCAAGCATGACACCTTTCTAAAGACTGTTCTCTTCTCATAGGTCCAAATTATGTGAGACAAAGTTTTAACATCCTTGCTCTAAGGAGCATTCTGACTGTACTTCTTGTAAGGCATATTCCTTAGGTGGTCTTTCTGTTCATGGTAGTTTCAATATTCTTCACCAACACCACAATTGCATTAATTGGTGAATTCTTCTCCAATATTACTTATTTAATGATTAGCTTTCACATGTATGAAGCAATTAAAAATACCATGACTTGTGTTATGTGTATCATAGACTTTAAAATGGTATCTTTGCCCCAAATGTTTTAAAGAAGTATTTTGTTGCAGATGTGCCTATTGCAATATGCTTTTTGATTTCTTGACTACTGCATCCATGGATTTTTTGTGTGTGTGAAACCAAGTAAAAAAAATTTTTGACAGCTTTCAACATTTTTCTCCTATCATGATGTTCTCTAGTGGTAAAATTGAATTGCTTTTTTTTTTTTTGCATTGATGTGTAATCCATGATGAAGGCTGTATTCGGTGCCCTTCATCAGTGATTTTATGAGTGAGTGCTTCAAGAGATCTTGGCTTGCAATAAGTGCGATTGTGACATCTAAATATCACTGGTGGTTGATGGGCCTTCTTTCAATCCTGTTCTACACTCTTCTTCACTTAATCTAGCTTCCCTGATGTCTTGCTCAAATTACACTGTGAATAAGTAAGGTGAAAAGATCAAACACTGGCTCAAACCATTCCTGATTTTAAACC
Organism: Nesogale talazaci; assembly: GCA_004026705.1. NCBI lineage: Eukaryota > Metazoa > Chordata > Mammalia > Afrosoricida > Tenrecidae > Nesogale > Nesogale talazaci. Next base: position 116,392 of record PVJH01003376.1, read on the forward strand.
ATACATTATCCTCTTGATTACCTTGTAGCCCATTTCTAAGTTTCACATGATCACAAGTAAGATTTTTAGAATTCTATTTTTCTCAGTTATCATATATATTTTTTACTCACATAGACTTTACATCATCAATGAAACTCACATATTCTCAGACAGTCTCTTACTCAAGACTCATCTGACTTCAGTGATATCCTCATTCCATGTCCTCTATTAAATCTGGTTTGAATTGCTGGAAGTTCAGTGTCAATGTATTGCTATAAGAGTTTTACATTGTCCCTAGCTAAATTTTACCTATACATAATATTAATGATTTTGCTTGAAATTCCCTGCATCTTTCTTTGGAATTGAAACAAATAGATCTCTTCCTAGAGGATAGTTGGGTAGCTATTTCCAAATTTCTTGGTGTAGACTAGTGAATCATTTTTATTAAACATTTCAATGATCACTATAAGTTTGTTTTATTGAGTTACCCTCTAGTTACTTTTAAAGTACCTGTCACAGATCCTTCCCTCTCAAACTGTCTGGCAGTCATCTAATCTGGTGTAAATTTGAGGATTAAGAGTGTGGGGTAGAGTCTAGCTTGTCAATCTGGAGATAGCATTGAGACCTCTATGTGGGTGTGGCCTTCTCCTGAGAAATCTGGAAAATGTGATAATTCTTTCTTAGAGGGGGAGACACTGTCTCTCTCCTTCACTTCCTTGGAGACTTCCTACTGACAACATTCGCTTGGAGACTCTTCTGAGAAAACTTACTCCCTGGGAGACATTGCGGCTGAAGAGACTCATGGCAACATGACATCCTGTGCCTTATAATTGTAGTTGCAAAATATCTATACCTTGATCCTATCATCCTATGAATATATATATATATATATATATATATATCCCCCCACCTATAAGAGTTTGCAAACCAAACTGCCTCATGCCTTCATTCCCCCATTTTGGGTATCTAATTTCTATATTGCCCACTTACACCAACCCAGTGCTCTGAGGAAACAATCATATCTTTCAACATGAAGAATCTTCATTCCAGTTGGAAACTCATGAAGTGTGCGTCCATTAGCAAAGTCAAAACAGGACAGGCCATCCATAAAGTCAGCAACAATATGCCCCAGGTCACAGACTTAAATCACTTTTCTTCCTCTGGTCGGGTCCTGGTCAACTCAATGTGGGCTTTTCCACTTAGCCTCACCACGGTGGCCATTGGTCGTCTTCCTTTAGACCAAGGACCTAACAAATTCTCAACATGCCTAGCTCTCCCATACTAGGTCATGAACTTCAGAGCAGTAAACCCGCTCTCCTCTCCTCTACTTCCTGTGAACCAAGTCCCTGGGTGTCAGTGGCCAAAGTCAACCCGGCTCTTTATTGCCGCATTTCTCCTGCTTTCACCAACAAGCAGTAAATCTGGGTGGTCACCTAACAAGCATTTCAGCCTGCCACAAGTTTCCTTTAACATTCAGACCCAGAGAGGAGTTATCTTCATGGTTCCAGATTCCTTCACTTTTGAAGACAATCACTAGTCAGGATTTTCCAAGGAATGTGACTCTATCCTTCTTTATGGGTCAGTCTGACCTTCTTTCGGACTACAAGTATCCTGAGTACTCAGAAAGACTGGGTGGGGCTACCTTCTTCAGAGAAGTCTTTCCAGATGTGGCGTAACCTCATTTAAGCTCAAGGTGGCGTTAATCTCTTTAGAGATGTCTGATGCTAAATCCTAAACCCTCTGAGGTCAATGCTTGGCTTGAAGTAACTGGATTTGCAAACTCTTTCCAGACTTTCCAATAAGCATTTCTATGCATCCTTATATTTACAATAACAGGCATAAAAAAGTATAAACAGCATAATCAGAAATAAAACTTAATTTTTACAACAGAAGGTCAATATTAAGCTTATCTATATCCTTATCTAAACTAGTGTTTACACAAAAACATTGAATTAGGTCTCTAAAGGCATCAAAACAGATCCCTGCTTTCGGTCTGGCCTTCTGATCTTCTTAACCATTGTCCCTGAACAGAACCAACTCTGAGACACTCAAATGGCGGCCCCCACCCCTGAGCTCAAGATATATATTAACAGTATCCATTTTATATAGGAGCAACCAAAGACAGCTTGCAAAAAAAAAAATCAAAAATTTAACTTTCCATATTGTTTCCAGAAAATAACACAGTAAACTCAAAGGACATATCTGACTTCTGTCTAGCCAAAGAAGCAACAATACCACGAGGCACAAGTCAAACAAGCTTCTACTTTCCATCTTATGATTTGTTCCTCTAGTACCCCACTCCTGAGGTACCATAATGAGTTAGTCTGGATAGACTAGAGGAACAAATTTCAAAGACACACATATAGATATAAGGAAAGAGTCTATATACAAAAGAAATGTGACACTAAGAAGGCATCCCAATCCAGTCTAGTGCAAAGTCCAATATTAACCCATATGCCCGAAGTTAGTCTATAAAGTCTGCTTCCAACTCAGGAAGTCACAGGTTAGTGAGTGCAGAATTCTGGCGCTGGCAGGGGTCTCCCCATAGCTCCTTGCTTCCAGGGCTCAGGTCCATCAACAGCATGCCGCTCCAGCTTCAGAGATCTGTCTTCATCAGGGCAAAGCCGTGTGGTCTCTCCGCCGGCTCTTCCAGCTTCTCAAACGCTGACAGCTTATCTGTGATTAATCGTCTCTGAAACTAACTTCCAACAACTGGGGAAGATGGCTTCTCATCTTCACGAAGAAAATACCGCGAGATTTCCCAGGAGTCTCAGGTGAAAACCATGCCCACACAGAGGCCTCATCGGCTGCTCAATGGCTATCTCCAGATTAACAGGCCAGACTCCACTCCTACATTTCAAATATAAAATTAACATACGCACATGACTGCCACAAACCCTGAGGGCTGAAAACTGGAGGAACCACGGGGAGACCCCTGACAGTGCTGAGATGCTTCTCCTGCCACGGGATTCACAAGACTCTGCACCCACTGCCCTATGATTGTACTGGTGGTATTGGATGTTCTTCATGAGTCTGAAGAGTACCCATAGATTAGTATTGGACATATGGACTTATATTTGACCTAGGACTGGACTAGGTTGGAATGTTTTCCTAATGTACAGTTGTACATATATATAAAACTCTTTCTTATACACATATGCATGTTTATAAATTTATTTCTCTAGCCTACCTGGACTAACACACCAATCGTGTTTTATTTTTTCATAGTGTGATCAGGAGATTTAATGTCAATTTGGCCAGGATTCTCAATGGTTTGACATTTGAGACCCACAATTCCCCATGGTATGACCTAACACAAAATAGTGAACTAGATAATAAGTTCTATTGTGAGCCATATGGCAATTGTAGGACCATTAGGATGAAGTGCATCCCCCTGACTTAGGTCACAGTCTTGAGACAATCAATTTACAGGTACTTTCTTAGAGGGTTGATCTCTCCTTACATCAGTGGACACGATGGGGAAGCTTGATTCCTTTCTGCTAGGTCTGGTACTGAATATGCCTCACCCATCTCCAACTCTTTGAACTTGAGGCAATAGCCTGCCTGCCATGTTGCCTACCTATTCCAGGAACCATAATTAGCCTGCTCTATGACCAGCTGTCCCAGATTTATTCAACTCCGCAGCCATTGGCTTGTACCGTTCCTGAAAATCTTGGGTTCATCAGCCAACATCAGTGCCATGAACTTGGAACCAGCCTAAACTCAGACTGGAGTAGCTCACTTGTAAAACGATGGGAGTCATTTTCCTGATGTAAGTATTTATGGCTTTAATTCTTCAGAGAGCACAGTCTGACACATAGTAACCTTTCATTCTTCATACTCTTCCACACAACTAGTCAATTGATCATGGAGTTGTAATTATTTACCTTTTATTTGCTTCTCTAGAACAGTGGCTCTCAACTTTCCTAGTGCCATGACCCATTAATACAGTTCCTCATGTTGTGGGGAACCCCCAACCATAAAATTAGAATTCAAAAAAATACTCATGTTTGTTTGGCATCATGTACTTGTCCTTTCATTAGTGATAGTATCACATTCAAAACTGTAGTGAAACTTTGAGTTGCAATTTTTTTTCCTTAGTTGGAGGTGATGACTAACATGTAAGTACGTGACTCTCAATCATGCTCCCAAGCAGCTCCTCTGAAGGGCAAATTGACCTCCTAACACACCCACGTGTGTTAAGTTGCTTTCAGGGTCCTTCACAATATTCCCACTGCTGAGACTCGTAAGTTGTCTGAAATCATCCTCGCAGAGATGAAATTTTCACAGGAGAATAAAATAGTCATTGGTTTCTTAAATAAGAGCAAATGTCCTTCCGTGGAGTTTGATGCATCATATTTATGCCTTTGAGGCACAACACATATACTTACCAGGGCGAGGTTTAGTCTAAATTTTATTCAATGGAATAACCTCCTCAATCTTCCTCTACTACGTTTGAGAACTAATCATGCAGTTAATACATATTTTTTATAGTTCTTATTTCTGAAGGTTGTTTTGTTTGTTTTTCTTTTATGCTATGGACCTTTTGGTCACTTGCCTAATCACTTGAGGTGAGATAGCTTTTTGGTATTATAAGGAAAATTTTATGCAAGAACTATAAAACTTATGTCAACCACATGATATTTAATAATGTGTTTTGATAATACTCTGTGCCAAATTAATTATTGACACATATCAAATCTAGTGTCACATCAAACCTAGTGACCTAGCTATGTCCAATAATCTGACACTTTTTATTCCCCCTCCACATCACTGCCCTGGTGGGAGAAGGAAGCCCAGCCTTGCTCCTGGAGAGCTGCTGCTGGATTTGAACTGTCAACCCTGTGGGCCACAGCCCCCCATGATCTGACTCCTTAATCAGGCATGAGACATAGTCATTTTGTTCTGTACTCATATCTCATAGAATGTTAAACCTGCTATTATGCATTACTTATACTTCTCAGGGGGAGGCTTAGTCTGAATTTTATTCAATGGAATAACTTTCTCAATCTTCCTCTACTACTTTGAGAACTAATCATGCAGTTAATATATATTTTTTATAGTTCTTATTGCTGAAGATTGTTTTGTTTGTTTTTCTTTTATGCTACAGACCTTTTGGTCACTTACCTAATCACTAGCACATAACTTGAAGTGAGATAGCTTTTTGGTATTTATTATAAGGAAAAATTTATGCAAGGCAATGATTGATGGATTTAGATAATCTTTGTTATTTTCTACACTTCACTACCACAGACAATAAAGAATAGATCTACACCTGGGGGAACCAGCTCAAAGAAATTTCATGAGTGGTAGACTGGTATTAGATTGAAAAGCTGGTGAATGCAACTTTAAGAGCTCTTTTATTAATTTATCTAGATGAATAATTTTTGGTTGTTATTGTCACATCTCTGAATTGCAATCCAAACTCTAAGAGACTATTTTGAGCAGAAAGAAATAATCTTACATAAAGTGATATTAGAGAAGTTATTCAGAAGTGTATTGGAATTTACATGCCTTATTTGCAGAATAAAAATATACTGCATTAATTATATTACATTAAATGACATCTGTCTCATTCTGGGGGAGCCATACCAGGACCAGGAATTACTTTTCTTCTTATCTTGGGGAGTAATGAACAGAAATTTATCACCTTAGAAAGCTGAGTTTTCTCAAAGGGGGCTTTCATTATCTTTGCTATCTCTCTACTTGATGCAAACATTTGGCTGGTCCCTAAACAATCATGTTACAATTAGTCAATGATGACAGTAAACAAGTCTCAGTCCCCTTCAGTACATTGTTCCTTCTCTAACAAAGTACTTGAAGAATTAATTTAATGGAATATTGTCAACAGATTAATGGCCTTGATTTGAAATGATACCAACCCTTTGACTGGAGATGTCTTTGATAGGTGTCTTGATACCTGCTTTAAGGAACCAATTAGGTAGCTACGATGTATTTCTCTGAAGCATTCAGGATGTGTATGTGGCAACACCCCAAATTAACATATCTATGCATTTTTATTTTACAAAAATGTGCTAAATTTTTTTTCCCTTTTCTTGCAATGTGGCATAAATTATATGGGAGAGATTTTGCAGCTTTATGATTCCAGTTTGGCAAGGTAAAGGAGTGAGATACTTCAAAGTATGGTATTTTTCTCTCTTTTGATTTAATTTGTATGTGATTTTTTTCACCTAGCAAGTAAAGGTTATTTGTGTGTGTATGTACCTGTGTGTGTGAAAACAACTCAATTTAGCTTATGAACAACATCCCCCCTTCTTTACTTCTCAAAGTATCTCAAACTACCTATTTTATTTCACAGATTTTATCTATGTGTCCAGGAAGCACTCCTGTCAAGCACAGAATTTGCTGAGAAAGTTTACCCTCTGACAGAAACATCTGTTTCTATCATGCATCTTTGACATCCAAGCTAATTAGCATTGGTCACCTTACAATAAAACTCTTTGGTAACACCAGCAACTAAGTCTATTTGGATTTAAACCAATATGAATAGGTTATAAATAAAATGCTTCTTCTTTCTTCAACCAGTACCATTGAGTGGACTTCACTCATAATGACTTTATTTTAGGAGAATCAATAGTTCCATCTTTCTCCTTCAGAACAATTGATGGGTTGCAATCGCAAAAATGGTGGGTGGGTAATCACTAGTGGTTAGCAACACAAACCTTACTCCACAATACTAGAACTCCTGAAACTTAGTTGTCTAAAACAGAGTTCAGAGACCATTCTCACTTCAAGAAAACAATGGCAATTTTTGTTTTCTAGAAAATCTTTTTTATTTAAATAAACTTTACTAAATATAAAATGCTATAGACTTACTATATATAAAATGCACTGTTGGACATTAACACTCGAACAGAGAAAATATAAGGTAAAATGATCTCTCCCGAGGAACATAGAATAGTTAAGACACAAGAATGCAGAGTGATACATGCCATAGCATGTGACTTACTCCACAGCAAAAATGACCCCTTCAAGAAAAGAGAGAGCAGGATGAACTAAAGAATTCGAAGGCTATTAAATGAAGCCTGAAAAGCAAGAGCAGAACTTATCCTGGGGGGATGTGTAGATCAATATAGGGTTTTAGTGAGGGGAGGTGCCATATTCAAATGAGGTCTTTGGAAAGATCATTTTGGAATTCAAGAACACATCTGAGGGAGTAAATGAGGCTAACAGCCTATTGATTAAAGTAATCCAAGTGGTGACTTCTGAATTTATTTAATGGAACTGGGATGGGGAAGGTAGCTTATTCAAGAGACAGCACAAAAATTTATCTTCCCCTATCTCTCTTTGTGTAATGTGAATATAATGAATTGCATTATATTTCCCAGAAACATGTTGGAATTCTCACCTTTGTACATGTGCATGTCCCCCTGTTTGGCAACAGAACCTTTGAAGATTTTGCTAGTTATATTAACACAATGTCACTCTGGAGTAGGATGAGTTGTGAGTGGTACCCTTAGAAAGGAGATGAAGATGCAAAGGGAAAAAGAAACAGAGGCATAGTCATATAAAACACGTAGATTCAGTTGTGATTCAAGGTGCTCCAAAACTCATTGGGAGAGAGACATGGAATAGTATCTCTCTCTGAACTGATGCCATAGCCTTGTATCTCCATCCTGAAGAACTGTGAAGTTACACTATGGTATTTTGTTCCAGTCGTCCTCGAAAACTAATGGCACGGGTTAACCAGAGGATTAGCCCACATTTATGCTGATAGAGTACAAAGATTAAAAAAAAACTTTATATTGTGAATTGGATGATGGTTTTCAGAGCAGATCAATTTTCTGTTCAACAATGTACACATATTTTAATTTGTGTCAATGAGGGCAACACCCACAATTCAATGTGACTTATCCTACATCCTCCCTATGATCCCTATTTTTCTTCTTCTTCCTTAACCCTTCAGAACGTTTTCTTGGGTTAATGCTAAGTTTTTGATTCCATATAGATTCTTCTAAGGCTTTTGTGCCTTCTTAGCATTATTGTTACTCTTATTCACCCTTCAATTGAGTAGCTTAAAATTGTGCCAGGGGAGTAAGTTCATTTCCAGATATGAAGAATGTCAAAGGACTATAATTTCTAAGGCCCCAGCAGTCTATATCTTACCATAAAGGTAATCTGTTTTTATGATTTTGAATGTTAATACATATATTTCTCTCACTCTGTCCAGGATCTCCTAATGCGATTCCTCTCAGAGCAGTGGTAGGGTAGTTAGGTACAATGTAGCTATCGTCAATTCAAGGTAATATCTATGTAGCTCATGTGTCCATTACACTAATTGTGTCCAGGCATCCTCAGTTTTCTTCATTCTTCTTTACTCTGGTGAGAGACTAACAGTTTCACTTTAGATGGCTGTCCATAAACCTTTACCCAAAAAGTTGCTACTCAGCTAAGTATAATGTTGACTTTGGTTTTTTTGGATTATGTAATGCCAATGAGATTTAATGTTCTCTGAAACCATCTCCTGAGAATCAGGCCCCTCTAAAGGGCTTGGTTATGTCTAAAAAGTTTTCATAAATTGTCTTCACATAGACCACATTCTGGAATATATTTGTAGCATAAGTAAATACACATGTAGAAAAACTTCTATTATATATAAAACTATAAGTATAGAATATAATGTATATGTATCCCCAGGGATAGTCCCATACTCTCTTCCATAACTATTCGTTCTGTGAGGGTGTCACCACAGTGCTTGCAGGATTCTGTATACAGGAGTATTTTCTACTATTACCTTTAACTCTTGCATGCTTCCCAGTGACTTCTCTTGCTTTCATAATTTTTTTACTATCCTTCCTTTTATTATTCATTGTCTATCCCTTCACCCAGTGTTTAACTTTCAGTTAGAAATTAAGCTTTTCTTTCCCTTCCTCCCTGGGTAACCATAAAAAAATATCTCTTTTAATATTAAAATCTATTCTTCACCTTTTACAATGGTGTCAAATGCCATGTATGCTTTTGTGACTGAATTTTGCCACTCAGCATCATGTTCTCCAAGTTCATCCATGTTATGGGGTGTTTCAAAGAGTCACTTTTACTCTTTAATTTTCCATGATATTCAATTGTCTGTGTGCCCCATAGTTATTTATCCATTCTTTCATGGCTGCAAATTTAGGGTGTCATCATTCCTTGATGCCTTCTTGTTGCTTGGAGACACAATGAAACATGACTCAATTTTGCCATGCACAGCTGTGTATTTGAGTACACTGTTCTACCCATTGTGTTACTCCACTTGATTGATAGACTTCCTCTTTCTCCCTGCCCCTCTGCTTTACCAAGCATGATGTCCTTTTCTAGATGTCTTCTCCACCCTCACATCTAAGTAGCATTGTGACAGTACTTCATGCAAGACAGCCTGGCTGTTCTGGAGGGAGTAGGATTAGACCATGTTTTGTTTCGCGGTGCAAAGGGTCGATAAGAGTTGAAACTGACTCAACAACATGTAACACCAACAATTGATAGTTTTGATTACTTTCAACATTCGTTGTCAGCACTGTAATTCATATCCATTGACTCTGCTTTGTTCTTCCTTACTCATTGTCAAATGAGCACAAGCGTAGTACGCAATTGAAAATGTCATCACTTGGGTTAGGCACACCTTAGTCTTCAAAGTGATATGCTTGCTCTTCGACACTTTAAAGCGATCTTATGCAGCTGATTGGTCAATCAATCATCAATCATTGATGGCTTTTTCTATGGACATTGAGTGTGAATCCAAATGAAATTAAATCCTTGATCATTGTAATCTTTTTGATGCTTATCACAATGCTTTCAATTGATTTAATTTCAAGATTTTGTTTGCTTAAAATCCATACTGAAAGTGTAGTCTTTGATCTATTTCAGTAAGTGCTTTAAATCCTGTTGGCTTTCAGGAAGTAAGATTGTGTAATCTGCATATCACAGATTGCTAATGAACCTTCCTCATTATGGTGGAAAGATACCACCTATATGCAAATACTTTCTAATTTTAAATCATGAAGTTTCTCCTTACGCTATCTGATTGACTGTCTCTCAGTTTGAGCACAATTCAGTATTCTAGAATTTCCATTTTTATGCAATGTTATCCATAATGGTTTATGATCCACACATTTGAATGCTTCTCTATAAATAATAAAGCACAAGTAAACCTCTTTTGAATATACTCTGCTTTTATCCAAGATCTATCTGAATTCACAAGGCCACTAAAAGAAATTCTAGGAAGAATCCTTTGATTTGGAGCACTAAGTTAAGAATAAAATTTCAAGGACACTATTGTATCTACATTGGAATGGAGGATATTGTATTCTAAAAGGAGAAATCCTCCAATTCTGTACAAAATAAACTTAATGGATATCAGAGTTGTTTAGGAGAGAGGGCTCTCATCCATCTTTCAAGTAGCTATTTCTCACTAGCTGGACTATTCTGCCACTGAAAGGCAGGTCCAGTTTTCCAGCTCAGGACCTGCCAAGATTTAAAGTACCTTTGCCATATCAATTCATTGACCTATGGAATGAGTTCCAAGCTCAATGACGCCCAGCCAATTCTGACTCCTATTGATCCTGGAAGAGAGGATACAGTGCGTTCCTGAAACTATAACTATTTATGGAAGTAAAAAACCACTATTTTTTTCTCCCAAGAAGCTGATGGTTGTTTGAACTGCTGACCTTACATTGCAGTGACCAAACGTAATAGTCATAACCATTGTATCACCAAGACATAGCATGCTAAAAAGACCCATGAGTCTGAGGCAGATCATTGATCCATGTGCTAGTACACCTGATTCTCTCCAAGGATTCATGCAGCCAACAGTGCCACTGCCAGTTGTGGTAACTTAATGACAATGTATGGCTTCCATGTGTGTGGCAGAATAGAAACAATTGTGCTCCATGGGGTGTTTTCGATCAGTAATTATTCTGGAGTAGATTGCCAGGCCTTTCTATCAAGGGGTCCCAGGATGGATTCTAACTTCCAAACTTTTGGTTAGCAGCCAAGAATATTAACTATTCAGACAAGTCCATTTGCTATCTAGACAAATCTGACTCATAGAAATTTTACAGGATAGAACAAACTACTCACAAGATCCCCAAGGCTATAATCTTTAGAGATGACTCACACTTTCTTTCCCATGGAGTGGCTGTAGGCTAGCAGATGAGCTCTTTCACTATTGTGCTTCTGACTTAACCCACCAAGGAACTTCACATCCAACATTACTGCTGCCCTTTATACTGTATGCTTTTTCTCCCACGTCTCCCCAAGATTCCAACTACTCCCCCTTCCCATGAACCTTTGCTAGTAAATACATTTTTATCAGTGAGGAGATGAAAGCAGTAAGTGAAACTGGAAGTTGGGGCTACATAAATCTTGGAATTTTTAATGTGCATACTCTGGCTGTGATAGAATGGTAGCCCTCAAAGAAAAATGTTGGATCTCTGACCCCTTAATGTGTTGATGCAATGCCATTTTGGAATAAGCCCTTTGTTGTGGCGATATGACCACAGCTGTATGTTATGTGGCTTAAGGCTGGTACCTTTGAGATACACGAAGAATAGATTTGAAGCAAAAAGAATATTAGGCCAAGGTTAGGCATGGCCACAAATAGGGAAAAGATAAATGCCATGTGGAGATGGCCATGTCACTGAGGGAGATAAGGACTGGAAAGTTAAGGAAGAGACAAAGAATTTTTCATTAGCGCTGGTGCCCAAATTTTGGATAAGTAGCTAAAGAGTTGTAAAATGAATTCCTGTTTGTTGAAGCCACTCGTTTGTATGTATTTCTGCTTCAGCAGTACTAAGAAACAAGATCAAGTCACATGTAATCAAATTTCAGATCAAGATGATGAACATTTCCAGTAATCCAAATAGCTATTTTGTGGTCTATTGTGGTCCATACTCTCCATCAATGATAGCTACTACTCATGTTTTGACTCTTTTCAGCATGCCTTCATTTTATCTGTGTTTTTTCACATTACAAGAATAATACAAAGTTTACTCTTGTGTCTTGCTTCTCTGCAAAATTTTTTTATAATATTGATTCACATGAATGTATATAAATCTTGCTCACTTTCATTGCAAGTTACTGATGGAATTTAGCTCTTTTAAGTTTTTTAGATAATATGAAGAGTTGTTATGAACATTCTTATACCTTTTTTGTCAAATTTGTCTCAGAAATAGAATTGCTGGAACACAAGTTATACTCCTATAAAGTGTATATTACTGGTCAATTTCCAAATTAATTGAGCTGATTTATTTACACTGCTATCATGAATGTAGAATAATTCCAATTGTCCCATAAACAATCCTCTAAGTACTATCAATTTAATTTTAAAAGATTTTTTTCCTGCAGATCATATAACAGTATCTCACTGAGACTTTAATCTGACTTAGATTCATCTCTTTTTTTTCTGATTCATCTCTTATAAATAGGTAACGCTTAAATGTTCTAATTCAATATGACAGTGGTCCTGAATCTCATTTGCATGTGATTATGGTGGTGAATGGACATTGGGATGACTCTACCATATTTGAGGATGTAACTTTGGAAGAAATTGAGATGACTGCCTCGCTCACTGAGTAGTAGAGAGTCATAGTCAAGCCCATTCCATGGGAAATTCCAACAGACTGATGAAATCATCAAAAGTATCATGAAAATTTAAAAGATACACATAAATTTCAAATGGTTGAAATAGCACATTTCCAGAAATTTGAACCAGTGTCAGAAGAGGACTTGGAACAAGGGATATCATTAATAATGTGATATGAACCTTGCCTAAAAGCAGAGCATATTAAAAAGATATTTGCCTATGTTCTGTTGAGTATTCAAAGACATTAGTCTGTGGAGCATGACAGAGTGTAAATTTCATCTGGAAGGATGGGAATTCCAAAGGGCTTAATGGTACTCAGACTGGACCTATCCATAGACCATGAACCAAACCAGGGGAGCCATCAAGTTATTTTGGACTCATAGTGACTCTTATGTACCACACAGTTCAACGCTACACCACCCTGCACAATCCTCATAATTATTCGTATGTGTGCGGTGTTAATCCATATTATTGAGAGTGTTTTATTTTCTGCTCATTCTCTCTTTTACCAAGCATGATATGTCCTCTGGAGACTGGCCTTTCCTGACATCATATCCAAAGTTCATGGGAAGTTTTGCCATATTTACCTCTAAGAAACATTCCAGCTATTCTCCTGCCAAGATAGTGCAGTTGTTCTCTTGGTAGCCCATGGTTATTTTCAAAGTTCTTTAGTAACCATAATTCAAATGCACCAATACTACCTTTGGTTTCTCTTATTCTTCCATCCAGCATTCACATGCACATGAGGCAATGCAAAGTATCGTGGGTTGGGTCAGATACATCTTAGTCCTCAAATTAACCTCCTTGCTTTTCAATACTGTAAAGAGTTCTTGTGCAGCAGATTTACCCAATGCAAGGGCAGTGCAGCCTTTAAAATCAGAAAAAAACTGTGTTGGGGCTGTAAGCTTCTACTTTACTTATTCAACCTTAATTTGAGCATATAAGCATATAAGTACATGAAAAGCAGGGCCTGAGGAGTAGAGGAAGATTTATTCATGCTCTATGCTCTCCCGTGACACACCCTTGCTTTCTGAAAGTGAAGAGATCTTGAAGAACTTCCTAAGGAAGACCACAAACCACAGTTTTTACATAAGTGGAACTTCAATATAATGAAAGTGAAAATCCTCAGAAGTACAGCAATAAGCAAAATCATGATAAAATATAAAACTACTAAAGTTGTCAAAGTTTCCTTTCACTTGAGAATATAATCAATATCCATTCCTCCATCAATAAATAAAATAATATACTGCATTAGATAATTTTTCTGCAAAAGAAAATTTTAAAGAGTTCAGAAACAAATATGTCCCTTTGAAGAATTAAGTATGTCCGAACCATCCATGGTGTTTTCAATATCCTCATATGTATGCAAAAACTTGACAATGAATAAGCAATATCAATTGGTTTGACTGGCAGCATAGGAGAATGATATGGAATATGCCATGTGCTTCCAGAGGAATGAGTGATTCTGTCTTACTGGAATTAGAGCCAGAATGCTTCTTAGAAGTGAGGATGATAAGACTTTTTCTCAAGTACACCAAGAGAAACCAGTCACTGAAAAGGGTCATCTTTATATATATAGACCTTCAATATCATGGCTAAAAAAGATGCTGACCTTCAATAACATGGCCAGATACAGCGTCTCCAGCAGGGAGGACAAACATAACAATGGTGAGGATTATGCAGAACTGGGAAATGTCTCCTTCTATTGCACATAGTCAGTATGAGCAGCAACCTACTCAACGGTATACAACAGCCAAGGTACACAGGGAGAAAATCCAAGAGCCTAAAATTTATTGAAACAATAACTAGCAATTACTAAATCTGAAATATATATATATATTTGATTCGCAGTCAAAAAATTGAATTCACATCCTCAACTATATGGTTGGTAAGAGCAGTCAATTCTGAAATATTGCGTGACCCTGCATCATCTTCACAAGCATATATGATGTACTAAAAATCTGACTGTGTGCTAGATTATGAAGGAGATTTTTATGAACTTCAAAGACATTCTATTATATCCATAGCACCAACATGTGCCCCTATACATCTGCCCACCATTTGTCTGTCACTTTGTTGTACTGTGGTGGCTTATATGTTGCTGTGATGGATGTGGGAAGCTGTGTTTACGGTAATTCCAGTGCCAGCAGGGTCACCCAAAATGAACAGGTTCCAATGGTGCTTCCAGTGTAAGAATTGACTATGAAGAAGGGATTAGGTGCCCCCGTTAGAGGAAGTGGCTTCTGAAAACCTTATGTATAGCATAGACTATTGTCAGGTCCTAGAGACCTCATAAGTGGAAGTTGAACATTGTGCTCGTATGGAGAGTGCACAGCCATGGGATGTTTCACTCTGTAGTGAATACTATTGCTCTAGGGCAGAACCAACTTGATGGCACCAAATAACAAGAATATATGCGCTTATATTCATCATCTACATGCAAATGAAAATTTGAGATTGTGTTTTTTTGCTCTATAGGATATACAATTTACCTACGGTCTAGTCCTTTTTCAAGTAAGACATATTGTTTGTGTGGCAATGACATCCCTCTAATATGTGATCTCTGGAGGACCAGGGATCTATAATAGCTTGCACCCTATTACCTGTCGCTTTGTGAATATGGTATCCCCTTCAGTGTATGTGCATGCGTGTGTGCGTGCATGTGTGGAGTTGTCCTTACTCTCAACTTCTACTCTTGAGTTTCCATCTTTTTCCTAACTAACCCTTGACCTCTTGAGGAAGATGTTTGCACTTGTCTCAGTAATTAGTCTTGTGGAAAAATCTCATTGTTGATGCAGAAGAGAAAAATGAATCTCAATACGCACAGATGTATAATATTACCATGTAGCTTGAGGACATTGCCCTTAAATTGTCTTCCTTAAAAGAAATATAATTTGTTTCAAGACTGCTTCAATTGATTTTATACTGATTCAAAAAAATGTAATTGGAGGAGAAAAGTCCATTTCTAAGATTGCAATATGAAAATTGGTTCTGGAACTATGACAAGAATTGTGAGAGCTATTTTTCTTTGCTTTATTTGTTTTCCATCCTTCTAATTAGCATTTTTATTTTTATAGTACTGTACAAAACTGTGTACCAGTGCTGCCTAAAGTTTAAAATGCATGCATACTGCCTCAGTATTTTATGAAAACTCAAATGTTCTTAAAGAGAGTGTGGGATAAGACCTGAGATTGTGCACTTTTAACAAGATTTCATATTATATCCTCCCTGCTTGTCTGAAGACCACTTTATGTGTATAAAAGAGCTATATAGTGAGCTGCACTGTCTTATTCAGTATTCGCCATGGCAAAGATTAATCAAAATTTAAAAGTATTTAGCAGCTAAAATGTTCTTGAAAAAATCTGAGACAAAATGATATTTAAATATGTGAGTCAATAAATCATTTATTGAAAGAAATGATCTTTGCAACGAATAGGCTTTAATACTACATAGAAGCTTGAATTGTTTTAACTTTATTTTGTAGTAGCAACCAGTAGATGGCAGTACATATTCAATCTTCCAGTTGGGGAATGTGTGTAACAAATTTTGAGGAGTCTCCAACATTTAGGGAGTCTTTCTGTGAGCTCTCTCCAAACACCAAAACAGTCCAAACTTAGGAGTAAAATCATCTCTCTTTGATCCTGATTCTACATATCCACCTTTATTGAACTCGAATGTTGATAAATGTCTCCACTTAGCAAATCAGAGAAGCACACCCTAAGAGTTCAGTTGAAAGTTAAAGCTATGACGATAGTACATATTTAGTTTGCATTCCTACTTGGATAAAGGAGAAAGGGGAAAAGTTAGCTAACTTTTTTAAAGTAAGTGTCCAAGAAAAAAAAATTACACTTTATTTTCATAAGAGAATGGAAAGAAACTATTCTTATATATAGGAAGAGTCTCCAACCATTTTGCAAAAGTAAGCTTCATCAGTAATACCTCAGCAATTAGGCAAAATTAGTTTTTCTTTTCTAAAAAGGAGTAAATAAAGCTTAACTACCAGTGGGGTGGAAGCTATGAGCATGCTGAGCAGCCAACCAAAGGCTAGCGGTTGTGTTTTCCCAGAGGTGCCTTGAAAGAGAAAGCGTAGTGATCTCCTTCAAATAAAACGGCCATTGTGTACGAGCTCAGAGGACCAAGTGTGCTTTTACTCACATAGAGCAGCGGATTCCGAGTCCTCCTCAGAGAAACTGGAACATAATGTTAGGAAGTCTTGGGCATAGGGAAGTCTGGTGCTATGAAGGACTTCATGCAACCCTTCAGGCCAAAGCCTTTGTGACTCCCACACACAAAGTGTGGGCTGGGCTATGCTAATAAGGAACTTGTGGTCCACCAAAGGGATTGAACTCCATTGCTGTCAATGCAAATAAGTTCCCTGGATCCCTTGTGTCAGTGGGTTGTATGAAAGCAAGTCATAAAGAAACCTGCCAAACGAATTAGTTACTTTTGCCATTCTCATCTTAAAGGGTGGAATATGGGCTCTTAAGCAAATGGGTGATGAGGGGTCAGAAATGAGTTTACTAGACCCTGATTGAATTTTTTTTTAATTTATGCTTGACTCCAGGAAATCCTGGGGTTTATGCAATCTGATGATTTCCTGGATTTATGAGTCAAGGTACTGTAAGTTCCTAGTGGAATGAAAGATTATTCAGAGCAAGGAGCACACTTGTCTCTTCAGTGTACTGGTGTGATAGGGAAAGGTAATTTAAATCTTAGTTACCTAAAATGGAGAGAGATAAAGTCACAAAATGGTTCATTGGCTCATTACATATTGTCATGGGTGTAATTATGTTCAAAATCAGGAGTACAACATGAGATATCCTCTGAGTAGAGTTCTCTTTTTCTGGTGGGTCTGAGGAAGAGAAGGAGGTGGAAGATGCTGTCGGATTACATGATTATGATTCAGCTATGAGTTTTGATTGTTACCAGAGTGACAGTGATTGCTGAACTGTAATTGTAAGTGCTATAAATGCAAAAGTGTTGACTAGGAGGGAGGAAAAGGTAGATTGGAGTACAGTTATTGAATGGAAAGTGCCTTAAATATCTTGCTTTGCTAATATCTAGCATGAGTTAGCTAAATTCCATCAGAGATCAGAAGGAGTGAAGCCTAGGTTACTTTTGGAGATCAGATGGATACATGCAGTGGACATGAATGGTTGGTATCCGGCTCGTCTTATTTCTTAGACCTACTGAAGAGCTAATGGCTGATGATTGTTTTTGACTGGTAAAATGATCTTCACATCTATTATCATCAAGCTGATTCTTAATCATAGCAACACTGTACGTGGTTTCTAAAATTAGAAGTCTTTATAGGCATAGAAAGCCTCATTTTTCTTTGTTAAAACAGATAGTGGGTTGGAACCCCTGACCTTGCCAATGGCAGTCCAGTGCTTAAACCAAAGAGTCATCAGGGAAATTTCAAAAGTTGGCATGCTGAGATTAATCCTTTAGACTTGAAAGTACCAAAGACTAGAAGAATTCAGGATGCCTACAGTGTGGTTAGTTACTTACGATGAGCTTCCAACCAATAGTTTTTGTGACTTCTTCACGATGATTGAACTATGCACCTGAAGTGCTTGTAGCCTACTAAAGGGATTAGACAACTTTCTGCTATGGAAAATAGGCTAATGTATATGGAACACCTTTTGTGGATGAGACTATGCAAATTAAATGTATGGAGCTCTAGCAAAGGGATTAATTGCCACCTTACTAGGCTTACAGGAAGACATGGAGAGAGAGAAGGAGGAGCTATTACATGGAAGACAGCATGAATAGTGGCACAGTAGTATTTAGAATGAGAGCAGTCCTTTAATTCCTAGTTCTTTCCTCTATTACCTTTTACTGCCCTCTTGTCCCTCTATCATGCTTGGTTTTCATTCAGGCTCCAGTAATTCATCTCAGTTACATTGCCCTTATTCAAGCCCTACCAAGCGTCCTACATTCCCCTTGCCATTGATTTTAGATCACTTGTTGTTCCCTCATCCCTAGGTTTGTTATAATCCACTTCCTTTCCCCCACCTCCCCATCTCTCATGTCCCCCTAGAACCATCAATCCCATTGTTTTCTCCTCCAGATTGTTTATACAGCCTATTGTATTGAGATAGACATAGACAACAATAAACTCAAGATGAAGACAGAGAAAAACAAACCAAAGTAAAAGCAAAAACAAAAACAAAAAGTCCCAATGACCTTTAGGACCTTTAGGAGTGTTTTCCAGTTGAGTCTGAAGAGGTGTCACTCCCTGTTCCCAAAGTCCACATGGAAGAAGCATACCAGCCTGTGTGATCAAGAGATGTTGATGGAAGCAGGGATCAGGCATCAAAGACCCAAAACAAAAACTCATATCAGTGTGAATGAGGGGAGTGCATAGTGGAGACCCAAAACCCAACTGTAGAAAATTGGGTAACACCTTATTGAAGGATGACATTATTCAGGGAAGAGACAAATTATCATAACCCCAATTCTATCTCACATATCCTCTCAACTTCCCCTTTCCTTCCTGCTATTGTTACTCTCATTATTAGTCCTATGTGGGTTATTTGTACTGGATTCCCTGTTTTTCCAGCTCTTATCTGTACCAGTGTACATACTCTCGTCTCTCCTGATTTGTGAGAGTGGCAATACCAGGAGGAGAAGGGGAAGGGCAAGGTGGGAGTAAAGGGGGGACCCATCACAATGAGCACATATTATTATGAAGGACTGGTATAGTGCAGCAGTTCAGAGCGCCACCCTCAGCTCACTGAGGAGTCTGCAGTGTGAGTTCTAGGGGGCAATTTCAGTCCATCCTTTAAGTTAACTCTTGTTGAAACTGACAGCAAGGATTTGAAGGGTAGGTGTGGTGTGTGGGTCTGAGAGCAGATTAAAGGTCAGTTATTGAGGAGAAAAAAAGAAGATTAGCCAAAGAAGCATTCTGTTCAGATTGTGCAGATTTTTTCTGAGGGTACATATTCTGTTAATTATGAGGCAAATATTGGAATTTAGAGCTACAGTCACTATGAATTGAAAGAGATTTAATGACAGCAAATTTAGCGTGGTGTACTTTAGTTTGATTGCTAGCTGTGTTAGTAAGGTTTCATGTCAAGTTAGCTGGGTCAGGATTCTCAGTAGTTTTGTGTTTGAGATCTCCCCCATGATGTGACCTAACATAACATTATGCAAACAACTCCATAGTAGGAACTGCTGTGAATGACAGAGCAGTTATAAGAGGATTGGGGAGCAGTGGAGCCTTCTTACTTAGGTCACAGTCCTAATGCATTTGAGGACACTTCAGGTGTGACACACTTCAGGGTTGCTCTATTGCTGTTTAAGATGATTATTTGGGCAGGTTTTTCTCTTTTTGCTGACCTATATCTGTTTCTCATTCTTTGGACGTGAGTCAAATATTTGCCATATCGCCTGCTGATCTTCAATTCCTTCAGCTCTGCAGACAGGAGACTGGCCTGTTGGTCTTGAATCCATCTACCTCTTCCTCCACCAATTTGGGTTTTGCTGCTTCCAAATTTGTTTTTCTGCTTCCTGTTATATCATTCTTGATAGCTATGTGTGCCATGAAAAACCTCCAGTTTAATACCTAACCCATTAACTTGAAGTGAACTTGATTTATTTGTTCCTATAACTATTTGAGTCTCCTAGTTTCTTTCTTTCTTTCTTTCTTCTTTCCTTTCTTTCTTTCTCTCTTTCTTTTTCTTGACATAAAAGTCACATAACCTGCTTCAATCAAGATCTGTACAATCATCTCTACTACCGATTTTAAAAAAATTCTTTTTCCTTGTACTCATTGTTATTAGCTCTCCATTCTGCCCTCCTCTCTGAAGAATACCCCCAGAAAACCATTAATCCAGTTAGAGTCTCTGGAGATTTACCTCTCTTGGATTTCATATGCAGAAAATCATGCAAAACAAAGTAATAATGATGAAAAAAAGAGAAAAAACTCAACAGATGAACAAAAGGCTCAATGCCTTTTTTGTCTCACTAGAAGTAGACATTTCTGAGTCCCCAATCTACAGTAGAGCTGTAAGATCTGGAGATCCAAGTCCATGAATTAGTGGGTGGCCAGGGGGTTGGGTGAGCGAGCAAAGACACTTACGAAAGAGGAACATGGCTAGTGTAGCTAAAAAATAAAATTTTATCATTTTATCATGTTGAATTCCAGATCTAATTACAGCTGTGATAATTAATATGTTATATTATTCCTAATCTGGCTTGCAATAATTTTACTTATATGGAATCTACAAATTTACATTTTCATAGAAACATACAGGGTCATTTCATTTTTTAAAAAACAGCAAATGATATGTCTTGGGAAGAAAAATGATTTGCTTAGGCACATGTAGCTAATTATTATTGATAAACTTATGCATAGACATTTGGATTTCTTGCTTCAGTGTCTGTTTGAAACAAAAAAACAACAATAGTGTGCCCTGGTTTTTTTATTGCATGCAAAGAAATCACCCAATTTATTTTTCTTTGAATGTGTGCCCATTCTTTGTACTGAATAATCTGAGAAAAATTGGTCAGAATTGCCCTGTAATCACATTCTCTGATATTGAAAACAGATACTTCCCAACCAAATCTGGCCTTAAACTGTAAATATTTGAACAGTTTTGCATGTATTTTACATAAGCATTCATGAAATATATCCCAAATCCATAGGAAATTTTTGGAGTTATGGAGACCTGATAGAAAGAATATTAAGAGAAATGAAAATTATAGTCAACTTGACCATTAGTTAAATGTTAGAATGACTGGGTTTCAGAGACAAGTTGATGACTAAATTTCAATTAACCTTGGTAGCATGATTATTATATGCAAGCTTCTGTGTTACTCTTAAACTACTTGCATGTTTATGGTTGCTCAGCTAATATTATCTATATTCTTTCTCCCTATTAAGAAAGAACTTGATAGGATTGTTGATCCCACTTTTGTGAGATAAGGTCTAGTCTTTGCCAGGAAGCTATGAGTAGAACCAGCATATATTACTTCCAGACCAGAGAAATTCACCTGAGAGAGGCAGCCTGCAGAAAACTTGACTTCCTATAGCACAAAGATAAGCAATGTTCGAGACTTTGGTCGTTGCATATGGCTGTGTCGATCTCCCTTCTTCAACTGTGGTGAATCTGTGACTGTTGTTAGCTGCCTTCAAGTTATCACAGGGGCATTTTTATACTATTAGAATTTTAAGACCATTACCTAGTTTACTGTATCTAAATTAATGACATTCTTGACATTACCATTATAACCTTGAAAAATTCACGGAAAACTTAGTTTTCATGCCTGCTATTTGGAAATCAACTGTTACTTGGAGACTAATTTATAAACTAATAGGCTAGGCATCTGAAGGCTTCTTGCGTGATCTGTTCTAGCTTGCATAACTTTTGGACTTTATCCCTCCGCTTTTTTCCACAAAACATTTATTAGTGATCTTCTATAACTAAATACTAGAAGACAAAGTTGAATGAAACACAGTTTTACCCTCACAGGAGCTAACAGGCAACATGGAAAGTCAGACAGATATGAATAAGTATAATTGACTATGATAAGAGTTAAAGCAGAGCTAAGTGAAGGTGGTGATGAGAACTGCAGAAGAAAGTACTGACTCTACAGGGAAGTATAAGAAGGCACTGTGAAGGACAAGACTTCTCTGAAAAAAAACTTTTTTTAGTAGAAGAAATAATATAGGAAAGTATTTTGTATAGAAGGACACACACCTTTCATTTGTACTTCTTTCTCTATCACCCATGCATACATACCACCCCTAAGGATTTGTTCTGGAATATAGCAAGCAGCATACAATTCTAGTGCTTATGAATGAATGAAAATTGACTTTTTAAAAAATCCCATAATCCTTTGGACATTTTATTGCACCTAGGAGAGAATAGTTGCCCTTCATTCTCTTACTTAGCTCCACATATGTTGAGAGTGGAGCTATTTGCATAGAAAATGCATTGCTTTAAAACATCTGTGGAAGGGTCCCAATACTGCCCTGCAGTTCCAACTGGACTGGAGGAGGTGGACTGGTGGAGATGGGAGCTGGAAACACAGGGAATTGGGGTGGATAAAGCTCTCGGGGTCACTGGTGGGAGTGGAGTTGCCGGATGGGTGGAGGGAGGGTGGGGTGGAGAGAGAAGCCAGCTATGGGGATCTGCAGACTGTCTCCCATCTGGAGGACGGACATAGGGAAGAGTGAGCAAGGGGAGATGTCGGGCAGTGTAAGATATGACAAAACAGTAATGATTGTAGAGTGATGAGGACTGGTGGGGGGAGGGGGTAAGGTTGGAGGGGGAAGGAAGTGGGGCTCATTTCAAGGGCCCAAGTGGAAAGGCAGATGTTGGGAGAATGTTGACGAGGGCAGGCAAGTGGGGGTGCTTGGCACAGTATAAGTAACTATGTATAAAACTATGTATGATGAAAAGTGATGCATGAGCCCCCAGTAAAATGATTAAATTAAAAAAATAAAAAGAAAAGAAAATTTACACAGAAAAAAAATCTATCACATCTCCCAATTTGATATTTTAGTGTGTACTGTTCAATAAAGCTGATTGCCTCTAAAAAAATCTGTGGAAATGTGTGTATAAGTATGTGCATATGTGTGTGTGTTCATTGATTCACATTTCAAAGTTACCTAATGAAAAACTGAAGAAAACATATTGCTATATCATATTTCCATATCAGAGAAAACATATGCCATTTGGTTGATTCTGACTTTTAGCGACCTTATTGCTGTCATCAGGTGCCATTGACTTGGTTCAAACACTATGCACAACCAAAGCAAATGTTGTCTACAATATTTTGCCTCGGTGGAGAATCTATTGGGTTCAAAGTACCAATATTTTTTGTTAGCTGGTGAGTGTTTACAACACTGCACAATCACGGTGCCATTGGGATTGCGGTTTTGTTGTTGTGGTGGGGGTTGTCAGGTGTCATTCCTGATAGATCTGGCTCTCTGTGACTCACTCTGATGAAGCACAACCCTGCTCACTTCAGCAGCAGCCTCACAAGTATGGCTACCTTTGCATCTATTGTGGAAGCCACTGTAAGAATTCATCAAATTTCTTTTGAGTTCCTTTTCTGCAGTTTCTGTCCACATGATTTTCTTTTAAAAAGACTAGTACCTCCTGATAATGTGTCCACATTATGCGTGCCCATACCCTCTATCCTTTCTTCTCGAAAATCTTCCTACTATACTTCTTCCGATGGAGATTTCTTTGTTCTTTTAGTAGTCCAACATCCATTTAATGATACTTTCCAGCAGCATAATTCTTATGCATCAACTCTTCATTCATATACCTTATTCATTGTCCAGCCTTTGCATGTAAATCAGACAATTCTAAATGTCCCGGGCATATAATTCTCAAAGTATATGCTCTGTTCTTTAAGCATTTACAGAGGTATTTGCATCATATTTTCACACTGCAATACATTATTGAGCTCCTAGATCGCTACTTACACAATCCACCACTTATTTTCAGTTTGTCGTATTGCGGTGGCTTGCAAGTTAACACCATACTAGAAACTATTTCATTTGTATTTCAAATACCAGCAGACTCAACAACAGAGAATAGGTTTAAGCAGAGCTTCCAGACTAAGAACAAACTATGAAAAAGAAATAGGTTCTTCTGAAGAATTAGTCACCAGGAATATCATGAATAAGAGCAGACATGGTCAGACATTGAAAACCTCATGAACATCAGTGAAACGCTGTCAGACATAGTGCCAGAAGATAAGCTCTCATGTTGGAAGGCACTCAAGACACGACAAAGAAAGAGCAGCCTTCTCAAAGCACAGCTGACCTTACTGGAAAGTAAGGCCTTGGTGATAGAAACAAACTGGTGATTGTATGGTGAGCTCTTACAAGTGACTCTTTCCAGAACACAAACAGTGGTTATGCATGTGGTATTCTGCACATGGAATTCACAGAGATGACACTGACTATATCTGTGAAAAGAAACAGTGAAGAAACAAAATCATCAGGCAAAAAGAGACCATAGGCTTACTGTAAAAACAAAAGAAGTACCATCCTTTGCTCACATGTCAGTTCCACTTGCAGTTGAAGAAAATTAACACAAGCCTATGAGCCAAAATGCCTTTAGTATATTCACATCAAGATGAGAACATCATAAGACAATATTTGATGCATTGGCCACTAATGACAGAAGACCTGGTGAGCTCTGGGAGGATATCAAAGACATGATACATGAAGAAAGCAAATGGTCATCATGAAGACAGGAATGAGAGAAAAGATCAAAGTGGATGTCAGGAAAGCACCTAAAACTGACTTCTGACAATAGAGCCAATAAATCAGATGAAAGAACTGATGGCCTACAAGGCCTGCACAGAAAATTTCAAAGAGAAGCTGAAAAAAAACCCAAAGTATTATAATGAAATCTACAGGAACCTGGAGATAAACAAATAAATGGAAGGACATGACCAGTCTATATCAACCTGAAAGAACTAAAGGAAAAAATTCAAGTTTTAAGTTGCAATATTATAAGATTCTATGTATTTGGAAGGAGGGTGGAAAAAGGCAAGATATCCATAATTGTCATATGATGTTCTCAAATTGATGTGGACTATGGTATGAATATGAAAAGAAAATGCACTGAAATTGATTGTGGTGATGATTGCACTAATCTTCTTAATATGATTGAATGATTAAGTTGTGTGATATGTCAAGCATCTTCTAGTAAACCTATGTACAGGTTTTTAAATCTTTTTAAAAGATTATATAGGCAAATTTTAATTGAAATAAGAATGAACAATGCATTTTGAAATATGGTGTTGGTGAAGAATATTGAAAGTACCAGGGACTGTGAAAAGAACAAACAGATTTGTCTTGAAATAAGCACAACCAGACTACTCCTTAGAGGCAAGGGTAATGAAACCGCCTCTCATGTACTTGAGACATGCTTGCAGGAGAGACCAGTCCCTGAAGAAGGCATCATGATTGTTAAAACAGAGGGGCAGTGAAAAAGTGGAAGGCCATCAAAAATAGGCACTGACACAGTGGCTGCCACAATGGACTAGCTCAAATGTAGGAACCCTAGGGTGGCTATAAGTTGGGACCAATATGCCGGGACCAAAGACTAAGAGCATGTGCAAAACATGAACAATGCAAGAAGTATCACAAGAAGATGGAAGGAATACACTGTGTCCTTATATCATAAAAAAAAAAAAAAAACATTTCAAGAGGTAGGTAGCCTTTGGTCAAGAACTGGTGGTATTGAAGGAAGAAGTTACACCATGCTTCACTGATGACATCAGCAAAAAAGCAAGACCCATAAATGACAGATACTAGAAGAGGCCTATACAGTACCCAATCAAAATAAATGTGATCCTACAAAATGTGGAAATGACTGAACAACATCATTAATATCACAAGCAATGACGTTTTGCTGAAGATCATACAACACTGTTTAAAACAGCACATGAGCAGCGAACCAAGAAATGTTTAAGTCAGATTTAGGAAAAGACTTGGAATTAGGGATGGCATTGCTATAGTCAAATGGATCTTGGCCCAAAGCAGATGATACTAGAATTTTTTTTTTTCTGAAAGCTCCATCTAGACTCCTTTGAAATCACACAGGAGCTCCTTATTCCATTTGAAAGACTCTCTCTTGGTTTATGTACAGGCTTAAAACTGCTTCTTGGTCTATGAATAGGTTTCGTATTCATGCAATGAAGTATTTTGGAATTCTTTGGAATGTTATCCATAATTGTCTCAGATCCATACTGCCATAAGAATTTAAAGAAGAATGCAAATGATGCACCAAAACACTCCCTGTAGTTCTTTAACTCAAAACATGCACTGTACTCTGAAAGGAGCCAGTTCTATACCTAGAGAAACTTCAAGGTTAGGATATGTCTGACTTTCCTGAGAAGGTCAGGGACACGTGCCATAGAAAAAGGTGGAAAATGAGACTACTTCATAAGTAATGAGAAAGTAAGACTAAGAACAAAGGTACTTTTTACAGGGCACATATATTATGTGTAGCATCTAGGTCTTCACAAATTTCTTGTAGTTTTTCTAGTTAACAATTCTGCAATAGGTTTGGGCTAATATGTTGAATTTTCCCACCAAAAAAATAGTTAAATCCCTAAACCTTGTTATACCACTTGACAATAGGATTTTTTGTTCATTTTCATTCCAGTCAAAGGAGACCGTAAAAGAGCAGAAGGGGGTCCTGGTTTTAATTTTTTTTCTAATGGTATCGAGCGAAAGGGAAACCCATCATGGAAACAGTGCCACCCAGAAGAAGCAGGCCACAGGAAGCAATGCCTATAACACCAGGGAATGCCAAGAGGGAGAGAATGGAATAAATTCCCTGTCGGGATCCTTCGAAAGAATCAACAGATCAGATTCTCAGATTTGAGCTGGGGCCAGGAAAACAGCAAGAAAATAAAATTTCTGTTCTTTTGTTTGTTTGTTTGTTTGTTTTTGGGCATCACTGCCCTCTGGTGGTGGAAGTAGGAGGCCCAGACTTTGCTCCTTTGGAGCCGCTGCTGGAATTGAACCTCCATCCCAGTGACTGTACTCCAGCACACAACCACTATGCCACCGGGGCTCAGCCCCTGGGTTTCTGTTCTTTAGAGGCTCCTGCTTTATGGT
Source organism: Nesogale talazaci (assembly GCA_004026705.1). Taxonomy (NCBI): domain Eukaryota; kingdom Metazoa; phylum Chordata; class Mammalia; order Afrosoricida; family Tenrecidae; genus Nesogale; species Nesogale talazaci. Next base: position 143,556 of record PVJH01003376.1, read on the forward strand.
ATTTTGTTGTGACATCACTTCAAAACTGACACAGTCTTTTCCACATATAAGATCTATTGATGTGACTTGTGTGATATGAGAGATGAGCTCATAAAGAAAGGGGTGGCAATCCCAGTATATCTTCCCACAGAGACCAGTGTAGCTGTTGTAGCTTCTTTGAGAGGAGTGGAACATGGAGACCAAGATAAGGTCAACCTCAGAGAAAATGGTGGGAGCAGAAGGCAGGGGGGAAAGCACTATAAATCTCAGAGATAACTTGGGATCAGGTATAAGATCTAAT
>PVJH01003377.1:0-68164 GCA_004026705.1 Nesogale talazaci
AGTTTTGGAATTTTGTTCCATTAAGTTCAGCAATTTGATTATCCCTGGGAAATGCCAAGCACAACATATGTACCCTTGCATTTCTTGAACACAAGCAAGCATAGGGCCAGATACAGGGTTAGGGGAGATCAACAGTAGTGTGATCTTGAATGTCATAGAACTTACAGTCCTGTTGCCATGGCCATCACTCAACTAATATGCAATAGAATATGAAAATACTGATTTATTCTTTTATTCTTATATGAAAAATGTCTTGCCTGTATTCCATACTCTAAATAGAAACAAGACACTCTAAGAAATGCAAGTTTACCTGCAAATGAGTCAATAAGTTTGGTTCTAAATTAATGTCTATACGAATTGATTGAACTTCTGGCCTTGCTTTCAGTTATGTAGTAAATTGGAATGTACCATATAAGCCATACGTATCTAAGCTATTTTTATAATACTAACTATAAGGTTCCAAAATCTGACGTTACGTAGATATTTTACACTGATATTTTTCTACGAGACTTGTTATTCACTTCTAATTTATAGAAAGTTTCATGTTTGCATCACTGACTTCTATTCATCATTTTCTATATTTTAAGAAGTTATGAAGGCATCTTAATGTTGTCCACCTGTAGATAAGGTTAGTTAGTCTTCTTTCATATATGCATGTCCAAATACAGTAGAACTGACAGCATCAATATAATGCATTGAAAAGTTGATTGTGCCCCAACAAGTTTCTTCTTTTCCCCAGTCTCAACACCTTTTATTTTCTAATGATACTTCTCGTTGTAAATCCTCAAAATTCAAAGCACTTGCATTTTTTATTGCTGCTAAGTATGCAATATTTTGTTACATCCTATCTGGCAGAAAGATATTGTGGCAGTTACGTAAACTGTCAACTTGAGTGAAGGGGTGGAGTCTAGCCTGTCACACAGGTCATAGCCAGGGAGGCCTCTGTCTGGGTATGATCTTCCCTTGAGGATTCTGGGAAATCCTGTCTTTCTCCCTTGGCACGACACACAGTCTCTTCTCGTGCCGACAAGCCACAGGGAACTATGCTGGAGGAGCCACATGGAGATCCACATCAGCGCTGAGAAGCTTCTACCACCACTAGATCCACAAGACTTTCTACTCACTGGCCTGTGATCTCCCATTGCATGTGTTGTGTGAGTCTGAAGAGGAAATTATGGACTGGTATCATACATCTGCGCTAATGTCAGACTGCTGTGCCTGATCTGGATTGGGCTGGGTTGTTTTCTTAATACACAGTTACTCTTGGATATAAAGCTCTTCCTTACACATCTGAGTGTCCGTGAACTTGTTTCTCTAGTCTACTCAGATGAACACAGATCCTGCTGTCCTTGCTGCTACTGTTGTTAGGTGCCATCCAGTCAGTACAGTAGAAGGAAACATTAACTGCTTCTGGGCCACCCTCCTAGTTATTCCCATGCTCAAGTCCCTTGATGTAGCCACAGTGACCATCCATCTCTTTGAGGGCCTTGCCCACTTGCACTGCCCCTTCGTCAGGGACTGGTCTCTCCTGACAGCATGCCTAAAGTATGCAAGATGAAGTCATGCCATCCTTGCCTCTAAGGAGCACTCTGGCTGTACTTCTGCCAAGAAAGGCTTCTTGGCAATCTGTGGTACTGTCAATATTTTTCTCTTGCACCACAATTCAAATACATCGACTCTTTGATCTTCTTTATTCACTATCCAACCCTCACATGCATATGAGGTGATTGAATACCATGACTCTCATCCCTCTATGAATATGTGCATTTTATTAATCATGCTAGAAATAGAGTGTAACTTAAGATTTTGTTTGCTGAAAATCCAAAAATATCACAGCTTCCTCTGTTGCAGTAAAACTTTCTCTTAGTCTTAATCACTGGGGATGTTCTAACTCAGGAATCTGGTAAGCAGGCAACTATGATAGGCAGCCAGGCACCAGGCACTGCCCGCCTAGATAAATCATGACCCACAGGGTCTGGGTCTGGTAACTTCTGGAGAAATATCGCTAGAGACAATTGTTTCTTGTGATCATCACAGAACCTGTGTTTTTGTTGTTGTTGTTTTACATGGGTTAAGATATTAATTGTTTACTGTGGTCTTCCCAGAAAACAAAGTCTCACATAGTTTGGGGTATATAACTTGCTTGATTTTCACTCTCTTTTGAAGCAGTTTGGGGTAAAAAAAAAATCCCAATTTCCTTCTGTCTTGTGTTTATAGACTAAACTTTTAGTTTCTTGAATCAACTTTGTTCTGCCTTGGCCTGAAACAGTGACAGGCAATACCAGACCCTAGGTTGTGGCAACAAAATGATATTAATCTGAGGGGGCTTCAAAAATTAATTGAAAAATAGCACGGAAAGTTTTTTCCACAAATTTTTGAAGCCCTCTTGTATTTTTTTATATGTGATTATACTGCAAAGTGCTATCTAAAGTTCAGAATTTATCTTTCAAAGGTACTCTTTAGAGAAATCTTCGGATGACCAATATAATGTAAATAACATCTGATGTATTAAATATGCTTTATCTCTCCAAATGTTAATAAGTATTCACATTCATCTGAAGAACTATAAATCTGTACCAGCAACTATCTGAAATGTGTCTTGAGACAATTTTTGTTTACAGACAAAGTCTGTAAGCTATCCAAATACCACTGTGATGTGTTTACAGTTTATAAAAGAATATCAAACCCTTTTGCATATACACTTCTAAATGAGCATTAAATGAATTGGTGATTTAAAAAACTGAGAACATTTTCATATCTAGTACATTCCAAAAGAATTACTGGATTTATTTTCTATGGCAGCTTATTTTTGGTTGATAAGGGACTCTCTGTAATGGTCATTAAGGTCATTGCTGGGAATTAGGTTAGTTTTGTAATTGATATCACCTGGAAATGTCATTTCTCTGCAATCAACTGTATCACCTTGGGTCTATGAACAATGATACTGAATTACTGACAGATGGAGCATTTTAAAGAGTTCCAACTAATTGTGACAGCCTTCACTTCCCTACAACCCTTAGTTAAAAACTAAATTCTAACAGTGGGAAAAAGACTGGTGAGTATCACCCAATACTTACAAATGTTTACTGTTATGATTTGTTACCCATGATCTCCATTTTTGGTGAGGTAGAATTCATTGATCTAGAGAGTGATGATAATAAATAATACTCAAAATGCATTACACCATAAACGACTGCCTCCCTCCTCCGCACACATGAGAAAACAACCGCTTGAGACCATTTCTGACTCAGAGGAACTCTGTACAGTTTATGAGGTTGTAAGTGGTTTGGGTGCTCTTGACCCTCCAGTCTTTGATTAGCAGCCTACCAGCCCCATCAGGACTGCTTACCTTACAAAGTCCTCCTGCCACATGAAAGGGAGGAACATGAGGAGGCAGTCTCCTGAAGTAAATTATTGCTAAGGAATTTAGAATGTACTGTTTGTAGAAGAGAAGTGCTAAGGTGCACCCAACTTTCCAGGCACAGCAAACCATATGGTTATTGGATTCAAAATGACCAATACAAGTCTGTTTCAGTGCATTGAATACCTAGGACTTCAATATTTTACGCGTGCCACTTCATTTTTTGACGACTTCCAGTTTTCCTAGATTCATACTTCATACTTTCCACGTTCCAATTATTAATGGATGTTTGCAGCTTCCCCTCACCCCACCTTCTTCTCATTTTGAGTCATGTCTCATCAGCAAATGTAGGTCCAGGATCATAGACTTTTAGTCATAAGCGCATAAACAGCCAGTTGATTGAATTATTTATTCTTGAGTAGGAAATACTCAGGATAGTTTTCTAAAATTGCTAAGTAGGTGACTAAGTAGATGACTTTGACAGAGCATTAGTTTGGAGTGGTGGGTTGATTTTGGAAATTTATATATTATAGATGGCCAGGTCACACATAGACCCATGTCGCTATAATTTCCGGTGGCATTTTATTTTTTCCCTCAGAGTTGCCTTCTTTTTGACAGATTTATTTCCTCCTGACATTGTTTCTTATGGGAGAAAGACCGGACTTTCTAGTCCTGTAAACAGTTCCAGTCTCAGCAATCCACAGGGGGAGGGTCACAAGGAGTCAGCGTCGACATGATGGCTGTGAGTTTGGTTTGAGTTTGCTTGTTACATACCTTTTATGTCAGGTCTTAATGCTGGCCCCTGATAATTTTTGTCTTTGATTAGGCTACTGGAAAAGGATGAGAGTGTGGATGAAGGAAAGCTAATGGAGTTTTACAAGATAGATGGTCAAGTCTTGGACATTCTTGTTTAAAAAGCATCGGGGATTATAATTTTAAAAGTGAGTGAGCATGTTTGACCTTGAATAGAACTAGAGAGTGCTTACTTTGGATATGGATTCATGTCAAAGTGAAGGTGTGCATCACATGTGCATATATTGGAAGTGGCCCAATTACAAACATTGACAAGCATGTATTTGCTGCTCTTCTTAGGTGCTGGTGAGTTAGTTCCCATGTGTAGCAAGCCCCATGTACAACAAAACCAAATATTCCTTGCATCTGTGGCCATCCTCACAATTATGGGGTTTCAGTCCATTATTGGAACCACTGTGTTGATCCATTGCTTTGAGGATCTTCCTCTCTTTATGTTGACTCTCTACTTTGCTAAACGTGCTGCTCCTTTACAGGGACTGTCCTCTCCTGCTAACACATCCAACATATGTGGGATGAAGTCTTGCTGTTTTTGCGTCAAAGGAGCATTCTACATGAACTTTTCCCAAGACAAAACTGTTCTTCTCACAGCAGATCTGTCCAATGCAATATGCTGCTCTGTTTCTTCACGTGGCTTCCATTGCCATTATTGATTGTGGATCCAAGTACAATCCTGGAAAACTTCAAATTTCCCCTATTTATTTTGATGTTGCTTATTGACCATTTTGAGAATTTTTTGTTTTCTTGACATTAGGGTGCAATCTGTTTTGAAGGCTGTAGTCTGGTGATCACCTGTAAATGCCTCAAGTCCTTCTTGTTTTCAACAAACAAGGTTGTGTCTTGTGCATATCACAAGTTGTTAAGCCTTCCTCCATTCCATATGTTTTCTTCTTTATAGAATCCAATTTCTCAACTTATTTGCTTAGCATAGAGGTAAATTTGGTGAAAGGATACAACTCGGAAGTACACATTTCCTGATTTTAAATAATTTAATATTCCCTTAACCAAATATTATACACATACCCACAAAGGAGCTCCAAAGTTCATGGAAAAATGGAATTAAAAGAGAATGACTTTTTAACAGAAAATTTTGAAGCCCTTTGTATGTATGTATGTGAAAATGGAAAAGAAAAAAGAAAAAAAGAAAAAAGATAAGTAGTTGAAAAATATGGCATTGGTGACAGAAATGATGTCAAATTTTGTGTGATAAAATTTTGTAAGACTCAAAGTGATCAGTTCTCAAGAGTTAAGAACTAAAAATCATAACATTGAGTGTTCACCTTCCTGATATTATTGTTGATGACAAATAGGTGTATAAGCAAATGTAGTGAAGAAAGCAGATGGTGCCTGGCTAACAAAAGACATAGCGTATGGGGTCTTGAAGAATGGAAAGCAGACAAGCAGCCATATAGCTTAAAAGCAACAAAGTTCACATGGAAGAAGCACACCAACCTGTGTGACTATGAGGTGTCGAAGGGAGCAGGTGTCAGGAATCAAAGAGCTAAAAATTTTGTCATTATAAAGGAAGGGGAGTACAGAGTAGGGATACAAAGCCCATCAATAAATGAAGCAGCAGCCCCTCGCAGAGGGGTTGCAGGGAAGAGAGGAGCCTGTCAGGGTACAGTGTGGCAACAATGAGGTATGTGACTTTTCTCTAGTTCCCAAATGCTTCCTCCCACCATGACCCCAGTTCTATCTTGCAAATCCAGCTAGACCAGCGTATGTACACTGGAGTTGGAAACACGAGGAATTCAGGACAGATGATCCCTTCGGGACCTGTGGTGGGTTTAGTGATATCGGGAGGGCAGAGAGAGGGTGGAGTGGAAGGGGGTAACCAATTGCAGGGATCTACATATGATCTCTCTGGAGTACAGACAGCAGGGAAGTGGATGAAGGGACACATCGGACTGAGTATGATATGAAAAAGTAATAACGTGTAAATTATTAAAAGTTCATGTCTACGGCCATACCATCCTGGACGCGCCCGATCGCGTCTGATTAAGAGTTCATGGGGGAGGGGGAGGAAGGGGATATATGGGGAGCTGGTACTGGGGGCCTAAGTGGAGGGAGGGAGGATGTTTCAGGGATGATGATGGCAACAGGTGTGCAAATGTGGTATGCATACAATTGACTTTTGTGGTGATCATGATGGAAGTTGTGTGGGCACCCACCCAATGGAATGATTAAAAAAAAAAAGGAGGAGAAAAGAGGAGCTTATACCAAGGGCTCAATTAGAAAATATTTGGAAATGAAGATGGCAACACGTGTACAAATATGCTTGATACAAATAATGTACTGAATGTTATTAGAGCTGTAAGAGGCCCCAATAAAATTATTAAAAAATAATTTTGGAAGACCAGTGACTTATTGATTGCAAATACATTTTTTCAATAGCATATATGGAGACTAACCTTACTGAATAGAATACAGTATTAAAGTGACTACTATCTGTGGAAAGAGGTAATAGAGCAGTTCAATATCAGTTAGAACAAGACCAGGAGGAAACTGGGGAATAGACCATCAATTGCTCATATGTAAGTTCAAGATGAAGAGGAAAATTAAAACAAGTCCATGAGAACCAAAGTATGACTTTGAATATATTTCATCTAAATTTTGAGATCAAACTGAACATAATTGAATAAAGTCAAATTGTGGGATAGTACTAAGATAATTCTTGAAGAAAGCAAAAAAGGTCGTTATCAAGAAAGTAAAGACCAAAGTGGACGACAGAAAGACGGGGAAGCTTGCTGCTGAATGAAGAGTAGCTAAAGCAAGTGGAAGAAATGAAGTAACAGAGTTGAACAAATGAAGTCAGCAGGCATGAGGCTCGAGAAGAATGAATATAATGAAATGTGCAAAGGCATGGAGTTATAAAATCAGAAGCGTACAAACCTAACATTCGTTCAGCCTAAAGAACTTAAAAAAGTAAAGCCTTGAATTTCAAAATTGAAAAGTTTTATGCCAAAATATCCACTGGAATTGTCATTGTGCCAAAAATAATTGGTCACTGTTCAACCACTGTAGGAAGTAGCATGTGATCAAGACTTGATGATGTGGAATCGAATCGAATTTGAACTTAAGGTGCAAAAGAAAGCTTCCGGAGTAGAAGGGAAAAAACGACAGAGTAAACAGAGATATCAGAAGACACCAGTTCCTGGAAAAGGACAGCAATGATTGGAATAATAGAGGAGCAGTGAAAAGAGGAAGGCTGTAGACAAGATGGACTGATACAGGGCTGTAGCAATGGTCTCAAAGAACAATGGTGCAGATGGCACAGAACCTTTAGTTAGCGTTGCGTTCTGTGGAATCAAAGGTCACTGTGAGCTGAAACCAACTCGGCAACACCGAACAGCAACATGCAACTCTGGAGTTGTTTACTTGTCTGCAGCCAAAAAATGGGACAACAGATACTTGGTCAGCTAAATGGAAGAGGTTCATTTTGGCATCCATTCCAAAGAAAGTTGATCCAAGTAATGCTATCAGAGTGTCATTAATATCATATGCTAGAAATTTTTACTTAATTCAAAGTTGGTTTCAGAATCAAGTACATGAACAACTAAGTGCCAGAAATTTATACTGGAAGCAGATGTGATATAAATAGTATCTATGAGGCCAGACTGGGATACTGTGTAGTTTGAAAATAGGAAAGGTGTCAGGGTTATAGTTTTGCATACTTTCTCAGACTTAAATATTGCTACCCAAAAATAGAAAGCTGCATTACACAATACATAACTATTTACTTCATTTTAGAAGGCAGTGTTTTGAGCCCTATAATCATTCTTATGAGCATTATGTACACTGGAATTTTCACCATGTCAAAACAGCAGTTTTAGCATTCTCAAGGAACCCAATATTCCTTGTCAATTTGCTTTGTTTTGGAAACAAAAGTCTGAAGAGACAAAACCAGAGATTTAGGGAGGACAGGGTCCAGTTTCTCATATAACAGCTCTTGGTATCCTTGAAGAATGAGCAGGTGCATTTTCTTGAGTGAACAAAATTCCTACGCCCAACTGTCCCACCAATTCAAGTTTTTTTTCCTTAAATCTTCTTCATAAGCAGCAGTAATCATCCTACATGGAGGAAATCTGTTAAGATGGTTTTTTGGAATTCCTTGAAAGTCAGTCATAACTTCATAAGCTGATCTGTCTTAAATTGAGCTGACCCACCAGTTCTCCTTGGAAGACATTTTGACTATTTATTTGAAGGTATGCTAAAGAACTAAGAACTTGGCTCTAGCCAACCATTGATTGCAAGGACATGCTTAAACCTGTCATGTGGAGGTAAACCTGTGCATGCATGAACTGGAAGTCTAGCAACAGTACTGAGTGATTCACTCTAGTGGGACTGGTTACCAGGGGTGGGGGAAATGGTAAAAAGGGTCATTTTCACTTCACAGGAATTGAGTGTGGTAATGGTGGTGGATAGATTTTTGAAGCGTACTGAAAATGTTTGTATAACTTGAAGTATGTAATCATTATCAGTGGATTGTGTATGTAAAAATTTAGCTGTTATAGTTCTGTATATTTTACCAAAATAAGAATGAAAAATTTAATATGTCAGTGAGTCAATAAAATCTTGAAACGATGGTTACTTATTCAACCTGTTACCACTTAGTAAGTGGTTAAACACATTTCTCAATCAGCACTGACTTGCTTAAAATGGAAAGTAACTGAGAAGTGAGATTGTTAAACAGATGCTTTATCTAAAGGCCTATGGAAGAGGGGGTTATTGTCACTTTCCCTTAACCTGATGCCCCTATACTTCAATGATAAAGGAATCATTTTCTCATGGTTATTTGGTTTTCTGCCCCTTTAAACTTCTGGTCAGGTCTTTTGCTCACTTCCTCAATGGGCAGTTAGTTTGCAGTCTTTGTCTGATGTGTCATTGCTTAGATGTTTTCCCAGTCTGTGAATTCTCTTATTACTTAGTGAATTTTGATGTACATAGGTGACATCTTCAGTATATCCCACTTGTCAATTTGTGACTCCTCTGTATTTGTATCTTTTCCTATTTCTGAGTCTATGTATTACCTGTGCCAAGGTTCTCAGGTTTGTCCCAGTTCCCTCACTAATGGCCTTGTTTGGGGTTTTACCTCAGTCTGTGATCCACCATTAGTTTATTCTTGTTCATTTTTCTGCAGATACATATCCATTTTTTCCAGCACCATTTATTGAAGAGGGCATCTGCTTTCCATCTGATATTTTTGGGGCCCTTATCAAAAATCAGTTGCCTATATGTTGTTTTTATTTCTGGGTCTTCAGCTCTTTTCCATTGGTCTGAATAATACTGTTTTGACTACTGTGGCTGTATAATAGTTGCTAAAGTCAGGTAGAGCAAGCCCTCCCACTCTGTCCTTCTTGAGTTCTGCGCTTCTTCCCTCTCAAGTACTTCCATAATGCAAGAACACTTTGTTCGATTAAAATGGCATTCCATCATGCCCACTGTCCCCAAAGAAAAATGTGTACATAAGCAAATGTGGTGAAGAAAGTTGGTGTCTGGCTATCGAAAGACATAGAGTTTGGGGTCTTAAAGGTAAGCAAGCAGCCATCTAGCTGAGAAGCAACAAAGTCCACCTGGAAGAAGCATACCAACCTGTGTGACCACATGGTGTCCAAGGTATCAGGTAACAGGCATCCAAGAACTAAAAAATGTATCACTGTAAATGAGGTGGGGGGAGGAGAGTACAGAGTGGGGACCTAATGCCCATCTGTAGGTAACAGGACATTCCCTTACAAAATGGTCATGGGGAGATGAACCAGTGAGGGTGCAGTGTAGCAACGATGAAACATACTATAGCAAAGTTCAAAGCTTCCTCCCCAGCCCCTAACCCCCTTCCGGCCCGCCAACTATCAGACCCCAATTCTGTTACAAATTTGGCTAGACCAGAGAATGCACACTGGTAGATAGGAACCAGAAACATATGGAATCCAGGACAGATGATCCCATCGGGACCAGTGGTGAGAGCAGCCATACCAAGGTTGGATTAGAAAGGGGGAACCGATCACAAAGATCTACATATAACCACCTCCTTGAGGTACAGACAACATGGAAGTGGGTGAAGAGAGATATCGGACAGTGTAAGATATGAAAAAAATAATTTATAAATTATCAAGGGTTCAGGAGATAGGGGAATGGTGAGGGAACTGATACCACGGGCTTAAGTAGAAAGCAAATGTTTTGAGAATGAGGGCAACAAATGTACAAATAAATATCCTTGACATACACTGAATGTAAGGATGGATTGTGATGAGTTCTATGAGCAAATAAAATTAAAACACACACAAAGAAAAAGGAATCATTATCAAGGTTGGATGGGGCTACAGAAACCATGATTTCATCTCATATGCTCCCAACCAGATTTTTGTTATAAAATCTGACTGAAGGACTTTAATGTTCTGATTGCTCTTGGTTATCTGCTTTGGTGTAAAGTTCCTATGCTTCATAAAAATTTAATTTGGATTTAAATAAATATCTCTTGTATCTATCAATTAAGCAGATCAAAAATGGCAGGAAATCAAGGCTTTATAATTGTCACAGCCCTAGTTCGTGTTAATAAGCATGACAAAACCACTTTTGAATAATCAGTATTAACCAAAGGATCATTTTCTGACTTGATTCTATAGATCTATTTGTTGGTATAATTTGAAATTGAAATCTCTAAAATTTACATTTTATATAGTTTAGCCCACATAGGGGTACTATCCAGTGCTATCCAATCGACTCATCCTGATTCTGCAGGACAGATAACTGTACCATAGGTTTTCGTAGGCTGCAATCTTTATAGATTAAATCAATTGCCACATATGTCCACCATAGGTAGCTGGTGGGATTAAACTGCTGATTTATCAGTTAACAGCCATGTGCTTACACCAGTGGTTCCAAATGCCGCAACCCTTTCAAACAGTTTAGGTTGTGGTGACCCCTCCCAACCATAAAATTATTTTCATTACTAGTTCTTAATTGTCAATTTGCTAGTTATCAATAATCAGGTAAATATCTGATATGCAGGATGTATTTTCATTGTTACAAATTGAACATATTTAAAGCATAGTGATTAACCACAAAAATCTATGTAATTATATTGTGAAATATTTCTAATTACAAATTAATGAAAATTCATCTTGAAGCATGGTGTGCATGGGTAACAAAGTCTTCATGCCCAGTAAACGTACGTGGCATATCTACATATGGGTGGGTCTGCCTGTTGACAGAGGAGCGGTGTCCCAGTTCTTAAGACAACCTGAAATATGTTTTCTGATGGTCTTGGGTAATTCCTATGAAAAGGTCATTTAACCCAAAAAGAGGTCGTGACCCATAGATTGAGAACCGCTGGCTACACCAGTACCAGACGAGCTTTTGTGTGTGTGTGTGATTCAAGTGGGTTTTTGATAAAGGATTTAAGTGTCAGGGTTACAGTGAACAGAATATAGGCATCCTCATGGAAGACACAACCACATGTGGTGGCCAGAGGGAAGAGAGAGGGAGGGCTGGGGGGGGGGGGGGGGGGGGGGGGGGGGGGGGGGGGGGGGGGGGGGGGGGGGGGGGGGGGGCGGCAGACAGGAGCAGCTGGAAAAAAAGGATCAGATGAGCTTTTTAAGGAGTAGTAAAAGAGACAAGAAAACCAAATACCTTAAGATCTAAATCGCTAATATATCAAGTAGCAAAAAACATTATTAGTACTTTATATATAACAACTATTTAAATATCTAGAACTTCTTTATTGGCAAATGCACTTGTACATAAAAATATTTTTGGAAAGGAAAATCATATTTAGGATTAAAATAATGTACACAAACATAATAAAATACACCTTGGGCCATAATGACATCATTCCTACATTTTCCTTACAAAAAATATCATTTTCTAAAATGTCCTGAAAGATGGCTCATTTAAAGATTTTAAAGAATAACAAACATTTTAGAAAGTCAACATACACCCATCTAAAAGAATTTTCTATTTGCTTAGAATACAGAAGAGATTCGTTTTCTGGTCACTGATAGTTTTCAGATGGTCTCCATTCCAAGATTTTACATTTCTGAATACTGACAATAAACACTTTAAAAATCATTTTATTAATTTCATTTTCTTTTATATTGATTGAAGTGATTTATCTTAGATTTTCTTTTGAAATACTTCTTCCAAATCTTCTAACCAAGTTTGAATTTATTTTATGCGTTCTTTTTTTATATTCTAGAAAAGAAACAAAGGCACATAAATATGATAAAAGTTTTCAAAATGAATTTTCATTATTTATTGAACATACTAAAATTTGTTGAAAAACTTAATTCTACAAAAGGAATTTATTCTTGAATTGAAAAGTAAAACAACAAAAAAATCACTGATGTAAAAGCAGTGTGTCAAAATCAGCTTTCCACACTACAAATTAAAGTTTTAGTATTTATCTACCCTCAACACATAGCAAGTGAAGTCAATCAATAAACTAAACTATAGCTTTCATGCCTTCTGAACTAATGAAAGAGTATTTACAGAGACATTTGTTCCTTTTCTTTCATAATTTTTAAAATTCATAACTTTATGAATAAAATTTTTTTATTCATCAGTTTTTACCAAAGATTTTAAACTTACATGCTTCTTAAAATTTAAGCTGCTCGAGAATCCTATGTGGCTCTGAAGTCAAATGGAATATTTTTGAAGGATGTTATTCAGATAAAGATGATTTCATTTGTTTGTAAATGTCTCTCAAGTAATCTTTAAATAGTCTTGAGGGACCAGATTGGCTCTTCCATCCAAAAGTTTGCTGACCTCTGGTCTAACCTTTTACTCAGTTTTTTGGTCACAATAAGTTTTAACTTTTAAGACATCTCTTCTCGACATTATTATTTCTCTAAAGCTAAGATAAATCAACATATCAGTTGATGGTGCTATTATTGTTTTAATTCTACACTGTGAGAGAGACAACTCCGGTTGAATATAGTCTAAGGATAACAGTTCTAATTGTCCCAACTTTTAAAGAAATTCTTGATATGTTTTACAGTATTTTCATTTGCTTATCTTAAGTACACAACATATTATCTTTTCTAAGTCCTCTATTATCTTCAGGTAATCTTTTAACCTAGTGTTAAATTTCTTATGTTAGTGTAAGGTAATGCTTGTAGACTTTCCAATGTTGTAAAAGCTACACATGTAGGGAATGAGTACAGGTAATTACTTCAAAGGGAGAGAGAATTTACTCAAACATGATGACAGCAACAGAACCCTGAATCTGTGGGCCCTTCGCTGTGCTGCTGTGCTGCCAAGAACCTTATCACACTCATCAGTCTTGAAAGGGCTCACTGCACTTCTTCGGGGGTCTCCCATTCCAGGATTGGGAGCACTAATTTTTCCCCACTGTGATGTATCATCCGGATTGCACAATATTCTGGTCTATTCTTGCTTTGCTGAACATAATAATAGCAGTTCAAACGCCTCCATTGAAGGATATGGGAGTTGCCTGTAATTTGGACATGGAATGGTTCATATACAAAAGGAATGGAACACTGAGAAAGCATCCCAACCAGTCCAGTTCAAAGGCCTCAGTCCGATATTAGCCCAAATGCCCGACACCAGTCTATAATGTCTCCTTCCGACTCAGGAAGTCAACAGGCCAGTGGGTGCAGAATCCCAGCACTGGCAGGGGTCCCCACATGGCCTCTCCAGCTTCAGAGGTCTGGCTCCATCAGGGCAAAGCAGTGTAGCTTCTCCTCCGGTTCCTCAGATGCTGCCATCTTGTCTTGTCCATGATTCATCGTCTCTGAGACTAACTCCCAGCAACTAGGGAGATAGCTTCTCATCTCCACGAGGGAAATATCGTGAGATTTCCCAGAAGTTTCGGGAGAAAGCCATGCCCACACAGAGGCCTCATTGGCTACTCAATGGCTGTCTCCGGATTAACAAGCTAGACTCCACCCCTACATCTCAATCATGAAATTAATATAAGCACATGACTGCCACATACAGTAACTACATATATTTATTAAGCCAAACTCACACCCACTGAGTCAAGTCTGACTCATGCTGACTCATGATTTAGGACAGAGTAGAACTAACTGCCCTCCCTGTGACTTCCAAGACAGTCACTTGTACAGAATTAGAAAGCCCTATCTTTCTCCCAGCATGGCTGGTGGTTTCAAACCGCTAATCTTGTGGTCAGTAGCCCAATATGTAACCACTATGTCACCAGGGCTTTTCACAGACGAATATTACTAAATATTTAATAAGACATCACGCACAAAATAATTTTTGTCAATTTACCTTTTCTAGTGTTTATTATTGGCTTTTTAATTTATATGAAAAATATTTCCGTTGAACTAAAATAAAAATGTAATTTGGAGTGGTTATTGAAAAGTCATATATTATGCTAATGAAATTCTATTGATAGAAACAAAAGTAACAAATTTCCTTTTAGAAATATTTATTGAGTTCCACTGAGAAAAAAAAAATTCCCTGCCCCCCCCCAAAGATACTCAAGTTAAACTTGTATGTGTTTGAGATAATGTAGTTAACCTTAATATAATTTTTAACTTGTCAATAGATGTTATTATATGGTTGTGCTTAGGTAAAAAAACTGAAGCCTCTGAGTAATTGCACAAATGCGCCAGAATTCCATTTATTAGGAATTATAGAAGAAAAGTGTCAAATTAACATAGTGTATGCTGCTGAAACATACTTAATCACTAATCTAATCATTAATCTTTTAAATGATGCATGTAACTAATTATTCAATTATTAGCTAAATTATTTACTACTTCTATGAGACAGTAAATCACAGGGGTTTTAAAAAGTTTGTAGAAAAATTAAATGAAAAGATACTGGGAGTTTTCCATGAAATGTTTGAAGCTCCCTTGTAGGATTAAAAAAAAGGGTCTGGAATGCTATGCTGGGAGATCTAGCTTTGAGTTCTGGCCTTAACATGCAAGACTGGAGTGCTAATTAGCTACGTTTTGTAGCTAAAGTTCCTGTATGTGGATAAGTAACTTGTGGATACGAACACTTGTTCTACCAAGTAATAAAGATGTTGACTACAATGATTAGGTTATAAAAGAAGATGCTTTTGTACTACATAGTACTGCATAGATGTTAGATGATCTAATTATCAAATTAGATCTGAGAAATCTAATCAAAAAAGATCTGAGAAATACCCATTGTTGGTTTGTTCTCTTGTAAATGCTTATCACTTGAACTGTCATGACGAACACGTTTGGCAAGTCCAGAATTTCCTGAAGCGGTTAATGAAGTATTCGACTCAGAGCTGAAAGGGGAAAAAAATGTTATTTTAACAAAGCATATTTTAAAAAACATTTCAGTTAGACCTTGCAACAAAAATTTTATAAAATACAAAAAAGTATATAAAGGGCTGAGCCCTGGTGGCGTAGTGGTTGTGCACGGGACTGCGGCCCACTGGGATGGAGGTTCAATTCCAGCAGCAGCTCCACAGGAGCAAAGGCTGGGCCTCTTACTCCCACCACCAGACGGCAGTGATGCCTCCCCACCAAAAAACAAAACAAAACAAAACAAGAGTATATAAAATATGTGCAATGTCACCAGGGCTACTAGAAAACATATGCAAATACATCAAATCTATCCATATGTAATCTATGATTTAATCAATGCAGGCATTATGATTACAGAGGTTATGTTAGCAATTCTGCAGCAGAATATTTCCAAACTGCACTGCTGAACTACAACTAACTCTGTTGTTCAAAGTATGAAAATAAATAGCACAATCCCAACAGGTGAATATTCAAACAGGTTATAAATGTGGATTATGGACCTTAATCTAGGAGATATACAAGTATGGTTGTTTTGAAACCTTGTTCTAAAATCAAAACATGGTAATTGTGCTATGCAGAATCTGAAGAGGAAATATTCTTTCTTCAAATATTTTGTTCAGCTTCACATGGTTAACTTGCAAAATTTCTAATTCAGAGCTGACACACTATATCAATATAGTATTAAATTTCTATTATGGCCTAGTGTCAAAAGATACACAAACTTTTAAGAAACAAAAAATTCATTCCTGAAAATCTATCTAACAGATATTGATTGGAGATGGGTAAAATATGACACTCACAAAATGATATAAAATAAGAGGAAAAAGTAAGAGTCACAGGCTTTAAATCTATAAGGAGTCTTGGGTTTAGGGGATGAAATGGTGGCTTTTTTAGATGAGTATGATTTGGATTCTGAGTGTGGCAAGAGGGACAGATGGACACACTTAAAACCTCTATATCAAATATTATTATTGAGGTATTTCTGGCTAATAGTGATATTGTCTATCACTTTACCAAGTTTTTGTTAATTTGACTGTCAATTTGATTAGCAATTGGTGGCTTCCATTTTATGGCAACAACCTGCTCTTCCGGTATTAACAACCATATAGTAAATTATTAAATAAGTGACAAACAGTGATGGGTATGTATAGGGTATATACAGATGTTCTCAGTTTGTGGAATCAGCTCAAAGAATATTGATGTTCAATTGAAAGCGTCAGCTTGAAGGAGAAGATAGTCGAGGATAAGCGTACTGGAGACAGAGAAAAATAAACCAGCTAATGTAAACTTTAAAAGGCTCCTAAGATGAATATGGTGCTCGTTGTGGCCAATGATGGTATGTAGTATGCTCAAGAATGCAAACAATCTCCACCTACAATGGTAACAAGATGGTACTAACTCGTGTTCTAAATGAGGCCTGATGGCACGGTGGGAGGTTGTGCACTGGTCCGCCAGCAGCATGGCCAGCAGTTTCAATCCACAAGTCTCCCTGCAGATAAACAATGAGACGGGCTATTTCTGTAAACATTTACAGACTGGGAAACACAGAGAGGTAGCTTATTTTGCCCCACAGGGTTGAAAAACACTTGAGTGAATGTGAGTAAGTGAGAAAGTAAATGGGTCAGTGTAAATGCAAGTTTTAGAAGTAAACATTAAAAAAAGAAGAAGAAGAAGTAAACATTATTTCCTTTTGGGCCATTTGGTGACCAAACTGGAAATTAAAATATCAAGATAAATGTCATTGGATTCTTTTGATAAATGTGGTTTCACCTACAATAAAGTGACCAGATTTTAAGTGAGAAACCATTGACGGGGGTTGGGGGGTATCTTAATAAAAATTTTGGTCTATATGGAGCAACAAAAATTTTCATAGAACATAAAAATAGTATTGTAATATCTTTATGTTAATTTAAAAAATGCCACGGGACGTTGTTAAATTATCAAAAAGTGGGACGTCTGGTTACCTTACCCTACAAATGATCTTACAGTTGACTTTATTACTTTATGATCTGACTTTTTAATTGCGGCTAGTTTTATAACACTACTTTTCTCTTACAGCATACTTTAACAAAAATGTTAGTATAGTTTGTATTCATTGCAATATATGATTCAATCATAATCTAGTCTGTTATATGTTAAAGTCACATATACCCACATGTATGATATACATAAAATATAAAATACACAAAATTAATCATAAAATAAAAAGATAAAAGAAAAATCAAACTACTTTAAAGAATATATTGAAATTAGATGTGAAAGATCTTTCGATTGTGCTAGAAAAATTTTTCTGCAACTGTTATTAAAGGTGTTAATATTCCCTCACATAAGTAAAAATGTCTCTGCTATCGGAAGCAGATGGTGGAACCCAGCAACTACTGAAAGAAGCCATCTCATACATCCTGGGCACCTAGTAGGAAAGAGACCCATTTTCTATCCAAGACATATCTCATCAGTCCCCCAGAGAATTTGCCTCTCTGAAATTCCTGCTGGAGAACTTGCAAGTCACCGTGACGAAACCAGATCTACAGTTTCTACCTTCTCTTGGCTCAGCTGAATCCCCAAGAGGTCACAGAAAGAGCTCATGGCTCCAGAACCACAGAAAGTGTGGTAGGTGCAGCAAATCACCTAGGACCATCTGTTTTTAGCGCTGATTCTTTGACTATAATTCTACTGCAAGAGGGGCTATTACCAGTGACCCCACTACCCCCCTCCACCACCAGTGACCCAAGCACCACCACCACCACCTCTAACATCTGAAGCAGAAGGTCAGTCTGCTGGAGAAATAGTCTCATCTTGGGCCAGTTCCAGAGCAGGCTCCTGGAGAACCTGGTGGTGGGGATCATGCTCCTGCCGCCCCAATGGAGCAGGAGCAATCACCGGGGAGCTCCTCCCAAACACAATCACCAGACACTGCGGGATCGCCTATTGAAGAGCCAGGGGACTAGCTGAGGCCAGCTCCAGGTGCACCTGTGACTCTTCTCTTGCGTCTGCAGCTGCACTTACTCTGAAGGGAGCCCCTGGTCCTCCACCCCCAGCTCTTGCCAGTGCTCCAGGGTCTCAGTCTCCACATCAGCTCTTCATCCACATCCAGGAACCACTGGGTCCAGAATTAAAGCCTTCATTCCCTTAACTCATTCCCTTAATTGGGTATTTTTTTGTTAGCTTGTTTTTTTCTTTAGTATTTTCTGTTTATGATATACTATTTTTAACATGTAGCTTTCTCATTGAAGTTTACCTAAATAATTAAAAAAAGTTTCTGCTATCACATAAAATACATCTCATTTTCTTTGCTGAAACATTCTCCACATGGAATTACTAGGCAACTTTCACAACAACAGAACAGTGTATGGAAAGTGAGAACAATTTGGGCTGCTAAGAAAATTAATTAAAATGACAAAAGAGACTAAAAACCTACCAAGCAATCAAAAAAAGCATGGACATATTAAAAAATAAACAAAAACCACACACCTGAACTAATTCATTAATAAAAGCTTATATATATTTGTATATTTGGTAGATTGACTAAATAAAAGTTTAATTAGTTACATGAAAAACACACTAAGATTAAAGTCAGTACTTAACATATGAGCAACTAATAATTTAGTTTGGTAGATTTTTTGGATAACTAGTGCTTTTGAACTCAGTACTTTTCCGAGAACAAAAATGATGTAAAATAAATAAACATGCACCAAGGACCTTTATTTTATAAAATATTGTAATATATATGTTTAAATATGTACAGGAAGTTGATAAGTGGAAAATAACAAAATTTATTACTCTGAAGTGCATGTAGGCTTAATTAGGGAAAAAGATTAACAAAAAAGTAATTATGTACATTTCTAGCATTAATCTCTTTTAACCTTATTTAATGGCAGGATCTAATTACTGCTACCAGAGGGAATATAATAGCGCAATTAATAGGGTAGGAGAAATCAAGTTACATTTTTCACATGCCCTTTAATGTTGTTTCCCAATACTAGGTACTTGTATGGAAGCCCTTTAACTTATCTAAACCTACTCCAAATACTAGCTCCATTTCATATGAGAAATAATTTTTAAAAATTCATTTTGATTTTGAGAATGACAGTGCTGACTTTGGAAATACTCTTAGTTATTATCACATTGTAGTTAACAGAATATGCTGCCAGCACAGGGGCTAGAAAAATGCACCAACATTAATTTAGTAATAACAAAAGAGATTATGTAGATGATGGTGGTTAGTCATGATCATGACTTGTGACTCATTCTCACTGAAGAACTTATTTATACAATTCAAATTTGTGCCTTAGCAAAATCTTGTTTCAATGAAACAATGGCTTAATGTCATGTACAGTCAAGAGAGATTAAGAAAAAATCAATCTATGAGTTTTAAGTCTACACATTCCAAAGCTCTACTCCATTTTGTTTGGGAGGGACATGAATAAATCCTAAATTAACGTAGGAGATACTCCTTGTGGCACAAGTAAGTAGGCTACTTGTTAATTTGTTTCCTCTAACCCAAATTGTAATAGGTGGAAAGGATACATTAAAACAATAGTTTTACCTTAAGGTCTTCAACTCTTAACCAAGAAAAAAGGGGCATAACAAGTCAGATCTATTTTACATTTGTGTGTGTGTGTATATATATGTATGTATGTATGTATAAATATATACACACATCACCTCAAGTGACATAACTTGGTATTGACTTGGCCTCTTATTTAAAGCTGTTTTACTATGATGTCCTATGGTATGCGTTTCTTTGAATTAGTCCTGTTTATAGGGTCTAGTGTTTTACTTGTTTTTCTGATAGTTTTTGGAAAACTCTTAGTCTCATTATGGGAATTAAAAGAAAAATTATTGGATCTTTTAAATCACACTCCAACTCTCTCCTACCCTTTACCCCTTTGTTTTTTCCACCTTTCTATTTTTCTTAGCTACAATTTTGTTATTTTCTATTAAGTTAGCTTCCAGTTGACTAATACTATCTTCTGCTGAGTCTAATCTGTTAAATTTATTGTCTCCATTTCACCAAATTCTATGCTTTATTTTCAGTTTTCAAGCGTCCAATCTGATACTTTTTGTAGAATTCAGTTCTTTACTGCAATTACCTTAACATGAGCTCGCCGAAGTTGGTTAAAAAATTTAAATCCCCATCCAATAATTGAGTATCTGTACTGCTTATTGATCACTGGTTCTCTAATTTGTTTGTTCTTTTTTCTTGAATTTTGATTATTTCTGGTCTTGTCTTCTGGCATACTTGGTACTTTTGTAGTAAGCACTAACCAGTATATGTGATAAACAGTAGAAGCTCAATAAATAGTCTTTCAGGGAAGATTTAATTCTCTTCTGGCTAGCAGCAGAATAGGGAGAAACCACCATGACCCAATCTGGGATTGAGATGGCCTAAAACTGAGTTGTGGACATTTGAAATTTGTTCTATTTCTGGCTGTTCTACCTGTGGAGCATAGCCCTTTCAGGAGGCTGCAGTGAAATGTTGTAGTGTTTCATAGAACTCCTCCTCTTCCATTGTGGCTACTGAGCACCAAATATATAAGAGCTCTGTGACAATGCCAAAACTCTGCTTGATACTTTAGCTTCATAGCACTAAGTTAAGCTTCATTCTTGGCCTCTCCAAGAAAGAACACGGCATATGTCAGGAGGGAAAAGCTGTCCAGAATGCGTTTGTTGAGACTGCTGGTGATGCGAGGCTTTCTTTGTCTGCATTTTGAAATGAACTGAAAAAATTCTAAAAATGCAAGAAAGGCAGCCCAGCACCCTACAGAATGTTTTCTGTTTCGCTAGAATTTTGGTCTTTTTAAGTCCTGGCTGTCTTCTGCCCCCACCGCAGGAGCTTGAAGTAGTTGTTTCCTAAAGCTGCCTTGTGAACTGGTTGAAAGCAAGGCTTAGTCTAAAACCAGCTATATTATCAACACTGAAAAGGGAAATCCCTTTACTTATATTTTTGACACATTCTAAATTTCATCAAAATAATCTAATTCTAGGACTAAAGAAATTTAGTAATGTCTAAGAGGAAAGACAACCAAAGGAATAAAAACTTTTGTTACCAGAAGAAAAGTTAAAACTAAGTGACATTTTAAAAGGCTGAGACTTTTCAATTTATTTTTAATAAACTGAAATATGGAATACTTTATGTAAATATCAAGTGATATACTTGGGCCTTTACCAAATAGTAATTCCTGTTGGTAATACAAATCCAGTGCATCATTCAGATCAGTTTACCACATGTACTCTGAGATATGAATTGGTAGTCTAATTATAGGAAAAACATTTAAAAGCCGTAGGAATCAAAGCATAAAGATCATCTTCTATAAATACATTTACTGATCCAGTTTGTTTAATCATACCTTGTTAGCTTCCGTTTCCTTTTGGCAGCAGCAGTCATTGCCATGTAGGATGGCACTATGTTTGGTTTACTTGAGAGTGAGCAAGGGTCAAGTCTGTAAAATAAGTTTTTTAAAAAAAATTGGATTTACACTATAGAGAACAAATAAGGCAGCTCTATTTATAATTTAGAAAACGAATTTGGTATTCATAGAGAATGAAATGCTTTTCCATCTAATACTTTCCTCACTTAAACCAGTTTTCTTTCATCTCTTTTTTACACAGCAGTCTAATAAGAGATTCTATCATGAGATTTGTGTTTCTAGCAGCAAATAATAACAATGGTAGTTTTATTCCACTTTTTATTTAAGATTTGGTGTGATTATACAATTGTAATGAGAATATGTTTTTTGAATGATAGGAAGCCAATCTTACCTTACACATATGACTAGTTTAGGGTAAACTGAGGTATGTGAACATCAATGCAAACTGGATTCTCTCCAGTGAAGATATTACAGAATAAATACAGCAATCCTTTGACAATGGTTTATAGCATCTAACTTTGGTTTATTAAGAACAAATTAAATATATGCAGGGCATATATTTGGGTTAATAGACTTGAGGTACCAAATTTAGAAAATTTAAACATTGACTGCTTTGTCATCAAGATAGCATACTTAGGGGGCATAAAAAGTTTGTGGGAAAATTCCATTATCCTTTCATTTAACATGTCCATGAACTCTTCCTATCTAAGGAAACAAAAGAAGGAAATACATAAATTAAGGATGTGTTTAAAAAAAAAGAAGAAAATTGAGAAATATTAGTTTCCTGTACCTTTGTAAAATGCTATTGTTAAAGTTTGGTAGTAACCCTTTTTCAGGTAATTCATTCTTGACGCTTTTGGTGTCTTCACATATAGTAAATGTCGAGTCCAAACTCTTAGGCTCACGTTCCGGGAGTCTATCAGCAGGAGTACCTACTTCACATAACACTTTCATAGAGTTATTACTGTTTGTATTTGAGTCCATTGCTTGAAAACTCACACTATGTGATGATGGTTTTACTAAGGTCCCTGTAGATGGAGTTTGTGAATCTTTTCTAGAGTCTTCTGGAGTGCATAAAATAGGCTGTAGTTCTTTGCTGAACGAATCATTAAATTGAGTATATTCAGACAGTATAGATTTCTGGCTAAGTTTTGCTTCCAAGGGAGAAGACATCAGTTTTCTCCGAGCTCTTTTTTGTGGAGGAATTTTAAGTGGATTAGATTCACTTGAAGATGCATCTGTGATGACAAAATTAAAAAGATGATCAATAATGTGGAGGAAGTAGTTTTCTAATAATTCTATCAATTAAAAACTAAACACAACAAAAATTAACTAATAAGAATAGTTTTATCAATTGACATGACTGAAAGGAAATTTGAATGAAAAAATTTAGTGAGCTCATAAAGGATTATATAACAGAAAGCATTGTTAAAATCAATCTTTAAAGACAAAGATTTTTTGATTTATCAGATAAATATGAAAACAAATTTCCAACCAATTAGAACAAAATTCATATGCAATTTCTTAACTATCATATTTGATTTGGGTTTAAGATAATAAAGGAAAATATGCAACATTAATAGGCACCAAATTAACTTGTTGGATTGCAAATTATCACTTACTTGTTATTAGTTGAATGGGAGTCTAGTCTGGATTACTAGGAATGGCAGTGACTAGTAAAAGCCCAAGTGAATGAAAGAATTCTGTTACTTTCTCAGGTATGATTGCTAATTAGGTAATCTAGTTCCTTAATCTACCTTCTAAATGATATACAATTTACAGGTTTAAAAAGAATTAAATTTAATATAAAAATGAAATTAATATACCATAATTTCATTTCTCTTTGAAAATTTCAGAGCACTTTTACTTGGACTCTTCACAACTCTACAAAAGCAATTCTTTCATATGTCAAGTGCTATAACTAAGTTTAATGATCTTTATCCTGGATCGATCTTACAACTCCTGCAGATTGAGTTGTAATATATCATCCCCTTATGGAAATATATCAATCCCCTTATGGAAAGCTAACACTTAACAAAGAGCAGAAGCCCATTAGATGGAGGAAGAGGGTCTATTTAAGAAACAGTGGTGGCAAAGCTGGATATCCATTTGCAGAAAAATGAAAGCGAATCCACACTTTACAGCATACACCAAACTACTCAGGATGGATTGAAAATCTAAAACTATGAAGATCAGTTTAAAAAACAAAAAACAAAAGGGGCTGAGCTCCGGTGGTGCAGTGGTTGAGTGCGGGACTGTGGCCCACTGGTTTGGTGGTTCAAATCCAGCAGCAGCAAGGCTGGGTAGCTCCCATGGCCACCAAAGGGCAGTGATGTTCACCCCCCCCCACCCCCCCAAAAAAACAACAAAAACCAATAACAATAAAAAAAAAAAGAGGGTCAAAGTTTCCTAATACCTTGGAGATGATTTCAATATATAGTGGCCAGAGATAGTGGTTTCTGAGACTGTGAGATGAGATGAGATGGTTCCAGGTTTCTCTTGCCTAGCAGCTA
The DNA here is from genome assembly GCA_004026705.1 of Nesogale talazaci. Taxonomy (NCBI): domain Eukaryota; kingdom Metazoa; phylum Chordata; class Mammalia; order Afrosoricida; family Tenrecidae; genus Nesogale; species Nesogale talazaci. The sequence goes on from PVJH01003377.1 coordinate 24,326, forward strand.
GTGGATTTCAAATTACCAGCTCTGCTGTCAGGAGCCCAATACTTAAATCCTTAGCACCACCTGAGAAAACTAAGGAACCATATTCTGGGGAATAAATAACGTGTCAAATCAAAGTAACTAAAAAATGCATGAACAGCAAAAGATAAACTAGATGTGTTCTCCTAAAAATGTGCATTAAGACTACTCCAAAAAAGCAAAAAAAAAAAAAAGAATCTATAGACTGGTAGAAAATCTTGAGGAGTTGCATATTTGACAAAGACTAACAGCTAAAATTTATAAAAAATGTCAACACCTTATTAACAAAAAAGACAATCCAGTGAAAAAACGGGAAGAGTGCACAAATGTCTAAGATATTCAGGAGGCCAACAAACAAAAGTTTCTGGTTAACTATTCAAACGAAAAAAAAAAAACAAACTCACTGCCGTCGAGTTGATGCTGACTCATTGGCCCTCTAGAACAGGGTAAAACTGCCAATATGTGCTTTCAAGACTGCAACTGGTAATAAGAGTAGAAAGCCTGTCTTTCCTATGGAGTAGCTTGTAGTTTCAAACTGCTGACCTTTCTGATCACAGCCCAATGTGTAACCACCATGTAAATCAAAACAACAATATCGTTCCACTCAAAGCGGTAATCCCAAAGTTCAATTAGACATAAGTCAACAATTGCTGGAGAGCTTGTGAAGAAATTGCAATGTTTGCACACTGCTAGTGGGGGTGCAAAATGGTACATTCACAGTGGAAAATGGTATGGTACTTTCTTAACAAGCTGGGAATAGTAATACCACTTGATCCAGTAATTCCACCCCTGGTCATGTGTCCTAGAACTAAGAGCTGTGACACAACAGATGAATGCATCCACATTCATTACAGTATTATTCACAATACCACAACCTAAGTTACCATCCATAGAGGAATGTCTGAACAATCTATGGCACATATATAAAATGTATTTGTAATGTTAAAGAACGACTGAATCAGTACAACACCTCATAACGTGAGTAAACCTAGATGATACAGTGCTGACTGAAAAAAAGCTGTCACAAAAGAATTGATAGCTACCAGGGATGAGAAGGTAAAGGAGGGAAATCACTAACTAGAGCATAGACATGGGTGAAGGGAAAGGCAATATACAATAAGTGGGAGATTAGGCCAATAGAACCCAGGCATAGGAAGACACTGAAAGGTACATAAGCCTTAAACGCAACAAAGCTAAAAACTATTACATATTCAATTATGCAATAACAATCAAACTAAAATATCTTGGAGTAGACATGCAGGCTGAACAAGTGTGGAAAGGCAAATGGGACTATTTGTGAGTATAGTTAGGAGCCCTGCTTACAGAGTGGTTATGTATTGGGTTGTCAACTGCAAGGCCTGAAGTTTGAAACCATCAGTCACTCTGCAGGACCAAGATGGGGCTTTTTTATGCTGTCACCATTTACTGTCTTAAGAACTCACAGGAGAAGTCCTCTCCTGTCTTACAGGGCTGCTATGAGTCTGTATCAACTCGATAGTAATGAGTTCGGTTTTTCAGTTTGTACATAGGCTTGGCATAGGACATTTCTACGTGCTGCAAACACTATTTACTAGTACAGACGTGAGCATATAAAAGGCAATGTTATGAAAACTTATCCACGGTCACTTAATAGAAATGAGTTTTGGGCTTAGGAACTTAGGACTGTAGTCTTAGAAGAGATGGAGGCTAACTATATCATTCACAAAGCCCACATCCTACTTTGGTGAGAGCAACTGGCTCTTTACAAGCTTGTGAGTGGCCATGCAACTATTCTTTCCTGGTCTGGAGCAAAGAAGAGTGAAGAAAATCAGACTCAACTAGCACAGAGGACTAATGAGTCAAATGAGCCTCAGTCTGCAGTATTGATAGGAGAAATCAAGATGCTGCCCATTCACTACTACACATAGCTATGTTTGTGACCACAATAGAAGGTTCTAGACAGAGTGGGGTGGAAATTGTAGCATAAAACTTAAAATCTTAAAAACAAAACCACTTTTGGATCTGGCAAGTGACGGGAGGACTCTTTTAGCCCATCAACATATAGGCCTATCCGGTGAACAATAAGAATTTTCAGACAGAAAGGTTTTTAAAAAATGAGCCCTATGAGACTAAAAGGTATTTGCGGCCCCCCCCACCCCCAAAAAAGAAAAAAAAAGTTCAGAAGGTAGAAAGGGCCATGACAGGAAACAGAACACTCAGGGAAAAGTGGAAATATGTTGTTACATTGGGATTGCTACTAATATTATGTAACGAAATGCATATACATTAGTACTTTAAATATCAACTCTGGGCTGAGCCCTGGTGGTGTTAAGTGGTTGAGTGTGGGACTGCGACCCGCGGGCTGTGGTTCAAATCTAGCGGCGGCTCTCAGGAGCAGTGCTGGGTAGCTCCCACGACCACCTGACAGCAATGATGTCCCGTCTCCCCCAAATAAAAAAAATCAACTTTTTTTGCTACCTAATAAATAGATTTCCCGGGCTGAGCCCCGGTGGCGTAGTGGTTGTGCGTGGGACTGCGGCTCACTGGGACGGAGGGTCAATTCCAGCAGTGGGGCTGGGCCTCCTACTCCCACCACCGGAGAGCAGTGATGCCCAAAAAACAAAACAAACAAACAAATAGATTTCGCAAAGGGATCATACTTGACACCATAGTTTTACAGTATGTACACTCTTAATTTTAATTATATTTTTTACCATTACTGTCTCAATCATGTGTCTCAAATGACTAGATTTTTGCACTTTCCCCTACATTCTGCAACTTACACTAGTTCTTTCACTTTTACTTTATAATCAAACATAATTATATTATTAGTGTTTTGAATAAAAACATTTAATAATTATAAAAAGAATACCCACACAGGGATATTCTTGGTTTCTAGTCTAAAAGTAAGGGGCACATAGTTTTGTTTGAAATGAAGTGTGTGCTCCTACACTATTGGATATTCTCCCTCAACACCTTTCCTTCTGCAGAAAACGATTTAACTGTACACATAATAATAAACTGGAATATGTACTTATCTTGCATTTTCAATTTTTTTCCCCCTGTGCTATTTCCTCTGGAGATCTTTGCAGTATCTGCCATTATGTGGCTTTGCTTGCAATGTGCTGCCTAGGTATGGAATTATAATGTATATTTTTATCAGTTTTGTAATCATGAAGAAAAATTCCCAATTAATACTGTGTAAGGAGGCTGCACATTTTTTTGTGGTAAAGTTCTATTATCTTTTAAGTCATTTTTCCATTACCTTTCAGAAGTTCCCTCATATTTGCTTTCCTATATAGTCCTAAGTGAATACTATACAAAGTTTAATAAGTTACAAATTTTCATAAAGCAATTTAAGCTTTCAATCAAATTATAAAATACACTTTTCACAATCGCCAGTAGTACATGCATCATTCTTCTTATGTCAGTTGACAATAGGCTCTGTTATGGCTAGGCTGACAATTACCCTCTAGGAAACACAATTTAAAAACAGGAAGAAAAACATGATTCCTGTTCTACTAACGAATTTTAATTTTCTGAGAACTAGATAAATGAGATCCAGATCTTAAAATAATTTTCCACTCCCTTTAACATGACATTTGTCAAATTTTCCATTACCAGATATTTTTATACTAATGCTGCAGTGTAAAGACAGTTACTTTTCTGCACTGTGCTGCTACCACCAATTTGGTGGCTATTAATAGCTGGAAGATTAACTTCTTTTCCCATGAGAGGCAGCAGGGGTATAGAGGATAGAAAACTATATCGAGGATAGAGAACTGAATTGGGAGTCAGGAGACTTGGATTCTATTTCTGGCTCCAGATCTGACTCAATGAGTGACCTTGGGCAATTCACTTCAGTAGTGTGGGCATTAATACCCCTCAGAAAACAAGGATACTACTCTTTCACAGACAGGGAATTTTCTACGATCAGATGACATCTATCAAATAGTTACATTAAAGGAGGAGGAATGGAAATGCACATGTGATTCTTCAACTGGTAGCACTACTGCTCACATAAGTTATGTTGCAATATTCTATCAATAACTACATTTATTGCTAAAGTAATAAATATATTGAATCTTCTCACTTTAGGATATCAGACATCTAATTTATCAAGGCCAATGCTAAAATGTAATAAGCCAAAGGTATTGTTAAAGCAGATCCCTTTGAATGTTATTTGAAAATGCAAATTTTACAACAATGTAATTTTGTATTTAATAGAAAATGAGAACTCATCGAAAAAGGATTACCCAGTCACTATTTTACTTGCACATACGTAGAGAGAGGCAATCTCTACAGTAGCAACTCACACCGGTGAATTCCATGTGAACTCCTTTTAGAAAGCATGGAAAAGTGGGTCTTCCTGCTGAAGAGCTATCCACCTGATCTCTGGGATAACCTAAACATACACCTAATATCAAATTGTTATATGATCAGACTGGGGAAAATTTTGTACAAGAAAAGAACAGCAAAATAACAATTATATAATTTTAGACAAAATTCTACTCATCTGAAGTGGTATCATTAAAGGAAGGAAAGACACAGAAACATGATCATTTATATTCTTTTTTATTAGGTCTGCAAAAAGAGATGCTATTGATATAGTATACCTAGATACAAAATCATTAAGTGAATGTTATATTCATATACAAAGGCTATATATTTATGTACTAGAAGTTCTAGCTTTCCTTTTCTTTCTTATTATGCCAACTATTAAGTACAGAACAAATAATAAGAGGGCAAAAATCAGAGTCAATTCAGGAATCTTTAGGCTGACTAGGTTACTAAGAAAGGGTCAGGAGATAATGAGAAGCAAAAGTGAGATTTAAAGACTTAAAAATTCAACACTGAATCAATGATGAATTAAATTGGATACATTTAACTCTACAATATAAAGGTATAAAGGATTCTCCTTATAAATGAAAATAGCACATCTGACATTTCACTTTATAATTTTATACATACAATATTATAAATGAAGTAATTACTTTTCTTTGGTTTATCAGGTAAGAGAGTGATTACATGTGCATGAAATGGATATTTGATGAGGTTTAAATTGAATTTAAATTGAATAAGGCTACTGAATATAAGTCTGTGACTACAAAAGAGATTTACTGTACTTTTCCAATAAAGGAAAAGGGTGTCCAGTAACTTTCCATAAGATCAGACTTGGGCCAACTGTATACTTCCCTTTGATTTGACCTGGGAATATTGTTATCTAACTTTATTCTTTAGTTTTTGGAATTGAAGGGACAAAGAAGAATTTGTAAGCAGATTATAATGCCATTATAAGAGGCCACAAAATGGAAAAAAATCGATCACATGGTTACTAATTTGAAGAACATGAATGACTATGGCCCATGAAGCACCATAGCAATAATGATGCTATCTATACAAGAGTGACTGTGGTGGTGGTGGTGTGGTTATAACTCATTGTTGCTCAACGAAACACTTTTTTTGATGTCCTGACTGCTGTTTCCGTAAGCTTGATTGTGAGTAGACTCAAGACAGACAAAATCCCTGACAACTTTAATCTTTTCTCCATTTATCTTATTACTTATTGGTCCAGTTGTGAGAATTTGAGCTGTCTTTACATTGAGTTGTAACCTATACTGAAGGTTGCAAGTCTTGATCTTCATCAAGTCCTCCTCACTTTGAGCAAGCAAAGTTATAGGACCTGCACATCGCAAGTTAATAAACCTCTCTCCAATCCTGATGCCACATACTTATTCATAATTCAGCTTTTCTGATGATTTGCTAAGCCTAAGATTGAATGACATGAGAGGATAGAGTCCTCTACACATGTGTCCTGATATTTTGAACTACGCAGTATTCCCTTGTGCTATTTGCATGTACAAGTCCTGATCTATGTACACGATCCTCATGAGCACATTGAAGGGTTCTCGAATTTTCATTCTTCTCAAGGTTATCCATAGTTTGTTACAATCCACACAAATACCTTTATCTGGTTACTAAGTACACATCTTATCTGTGCTTTCAGTCAAGATTCACCTGCCATCAGCCATGCTATCTCCTGTTCCATGTCCTCTTCCAAATCCAGCTTGAACTTGTGATATCTCCTGTTGCATGTTCTCTTCTGAATCCAGCCTGAACTTGTGGCAGGCTCCTTGTCAATGTACTGCTGCACCCACTGTTGGATGATCCTCAGGAAACTATTCTTGGGCATTTATGTAAGTGAGCATTCTGTTGGGTCACCTTTCTTTGGAATGGAAACAAATAAGGTATTCCAGTCAGTTGGCCAGGCACCTGTCTTCCGTGTTTCCTGGCATAGATAAGTGTGTGATCCATCATCTTTCAATAGGTATTCCATCAATTCCTGGAACCTTGCTTTTGGCTAATGCTTTCAAGCTTCAACTTATTCCTTCATAACACTGGTTCCTGCTATTATGCTACCTCTTGAAATGGTGGAATGCTGACTAGTTTTTGGTACAGTGACGCTGTACTTTTTCTCTTTCTTTTGATGCTTCCTGTATCATTCGATATTTTCCACATAGAATCTGCCCACGACCACCAGAGGCAGTGATACCCGCCCCCCCGCACCCCCCAAAAAAGAATCTTTCAATATTGCAACTCTCGACTTGAATTTTTTTAGTTCTTTCAGTTATGTTAGGCATGTTCTTTTTGTTTTTCTGACTCCATCTTTGAACATTTCATTATAAAATTTGACTTTGTGTTCTCTAAATGCCCTTTGAAATTGTTGGTTCTACTCTGTGACTTCATCCTTTCTTCCACTTGCTTTAGCTACTCTAAGACCGTACTAGTTTGTCTTTTCTGCTATCTGCTTTTATCATTTCTTTCTTTCCTTTTTAATGACTTTTAACTTTCTTCATCAATGACGTTCTAAGACGCCCTCCCACGTTTCATTTCGTCATTAGTGTTCAATATGTCAAATTTGTTCTTGAAATTCAGGTGGGATAGGTAAACAGATTGCTCAGCATATAGATTGAATAAGCATGGTGAATTCTAATCCCGGCACATCCCTGTTCTGATTTTAAACCACCCATATTCTCTTGTTTTATATCAATGACTGCCTCTTCATCTATGTACAGGTTCTGAAATTATCGTTCTCAATGTTATCCACATTTTCCACAAATGGAAGGCTTTTGAATAGTCAAAAACACAAACATTTTTCTGATATGCTCTACTCGAAGTAAAACTCCATCTGACATCAGGAAAGACAGCCCTCATTCATGTCCATTTCTCAGTCCAGCTTGAATTTCTGGTAGCTTAGTGTTGTTGCCCAACAGCAAAATTTTACTTGCATGTGATTAATGATATTGTTTGACAATTTCTCTATGTGGCCGAGTGGCCTTTCTTTAGCATGGCCACAAATATGAAACATTTCCCTCAGTTGGTCTTCTAAATGTTTGGCACTGGGGAGTGCTTCCAGTGCTGCATCACTTTGTTCTCCATTCCATCACTCCTGGGGCCTCACTCCTGGCTAAGGCCTTTAGGGGCAGTTGGACTTGGACCATCAGTTTTCTATGTATCATTTCTTGACATGGCAGAATGCCAATCGATACTTTCTGGTACAGTGACTATGTATTTCTTCCATGTCCTTTTGATGCTTCTTGCATCATTTAATATTTTGCCCAGGGAATCTTTCGGTAGATCTCATCTACTCAGTGGTTATTTTGAGGTCTTTGCATATTTCACTCTAATATTTTGTCTTCCAGAGATATGCTTCGAATTTTTCTATTCAGTTCTTTTACTTCATCATTTCTTTTGACTTTAGTTAGTATGCTACATTCAGCAACAAGTTTCTTCTGATATCCACTTTGGTCTTTTCTTTCTTTTTAAATGACTTTTTGGTTTCTTCATGTATGATGTCCTTGTCAAGTCTTCTGTCAACAGCATTGAATGAGTCAAATCTATTCAATGGTCTCAAAAACAGTTGAGATAAACTCTCGCATTTTGAATCTCAAGGACTTATTTTGATTTTCTTAATAATACCTTCAAATTACTGATGAGTAATCGATGGTATGTTTCATAGTTGGACACAGGTCTTGTTTTAACTGAGGATATTGAATTTCTCCATTGTCTCTTCTTATAGACAAGTCAATTTGATTTCGGTGTATCCATCTTTTTAGGTCCATGTGTGTAATCACTGTTTATACTTTTGAAAAATGGTTTTTGCAAAGAAGTTGTTGGGCTTGCAATTATGTGATCTCCAGGTTTTTTCTATTACCTCTTTTCCAACTATGACTGATCTCCTTTTTTCCAACTTTCACATTAAATATTATGTGTAATTATGCAGTCCAATCAAAATTTTTACTTTCTTGATTTTTAGGACTGTTCCTTGGAGCTATTTTTGATGCTGATTCAGAAAGGTCTATCCCATGTAATCAGCCTTTGGTTTATTATATATGGGATTCAACTATATTTTTAGCTATTAACTTACAGCATATTATGATTATCCTCCTAGTTTTAAATGAGAAGAATTCACACCCACAAATTACAAGATAGGACAAAAAGGGTAAAAAATATTTTAGGAAGAATTAGGTACTACAAAACTTTCAAGTATGCTGTATATTGTTGGTCAAACATTGAATTGTCATTATTAAGGTCAGTAGTTTGAATCCACCAATCACTCTCCATCCTTTAAAAGATATGATGGTTTAGAAACTCAAAGGGGAAGTTCATTTCTGTCGTACAGGACCATACTGAGTTAGAATCAATTAGATGGCAGCGAGTTTTTCTATATGGTATGGAAGGCTATGTGCAACATTTGTAGAGACTACAAGTTGGATACTTCAAAGCCAGAACACACCTTGAAAAGAGTGGAAAATAAATCAGAAAATTGAAAAGGTACACTATGGAAAGCACTTCAGAATTGAAAATATGAAACTTGATAAAACTTTTCATAAATATTTTGAGGTCTAGATTTTTCTTTATATTATGCATTTAAATATTTCAGAACCCATTTTAATATATGTCAGTGGAAATGTCATGTTAAATGTTTCAGAGGTGATGCTGAATTCAAACTTCTTTATAAGAAAAATTCTAACCTTTCTTTGATGATTTTTCTGTACAAGTGGAGAAGATATGCCATCTTATAATAAGATTGGTACATTTTAATTATAATAAAGGAGTATAAATTCCAACAGGTCCTCTTTATTATACCAAACTCTCTATCAAGTCACTCTATTAGACTCATAATGACCCTACAAGACAGAATGGATCTTCTATTTTGGTAGCAGTTCTCAACCTGTGGGTCGTGATCCATTGGAGGTTGAACGATTCTTTCACAGGAGTCACCTGATTCATAACAGTAGCAAAATTAGAGTTATGAAGTAGTAACAAAAATAATTTTATGGTTGGGAGTCATCACAACATGAGGAATTGTTTTAAAGGGTCATGGCATTAGGAAAATTGAGAACCACTGTCCTATGAGGCTGTCAATTCTTATGGAAACAGAAAATCTTATCTTTCTCTTGAAGAATGGATGGTGGGCTCAAATAATTGACTTTGTGGTTAGTGGTCAAAAAACATAACCCACTATGCCAACAGGGTTCCCTAACGATTGATGGTAATGCTTATTTTTTGGGCCCATTGGAAAATAGCCAATTGGAACTGTTGCTATGCAGCTACTAATAAAGGCAATATGATACTTGGGGGAAAATTCCAAGTTCATGTAATTTGCATAATTTCCAAATATGTTTGGATCAGGCTGAGCCCTGGTTGCATAAGTGGTTGAGTGCGGGACTGTGGCCTGCGGGTTTGGCGGTTCAAGTCCAGCAGCAGCTCTCAGGAGTGGCATGACTACCATAGGCAGTGATGCCCACACACACACACACACACACACACACACACACACACAAATATGTTTGGATCAAAGATATCATATGAAAAATAACTTGTTCTAAATATTTAGTACAACACAAACTACTGTAAATAAAGCCACTTCTCCATTTCAGGTTAGCTAACCCTACATTACAATAGGCTTTTTAAGGATGAGAGTGTGAATAGTGGCATATGGCATATTTTTTGTATCTCAAAAACTTATAATTGTGGGGAAAATTGGTGTTTTCTTTGGAATCAACCAGTCAAACATATACAGAACAGGTGTAACATTTGAGGCATCAAATTATGTGTTGGCCAGTTATCACTGTATTTTGATTGAACGTTTGATTGATTTCAGATTGCAGAAATTGGGAGTTCTTCATCAGTTCTTCATCACTTATTTTAGTGGTTGGTGCATAATTTTAGAATTGAGAGTTTCTATCACAGACAGTACTATCTTTTAAGATATATCTTGAAGTATTTTTTATGAATTCTGTGTGATCTTTCTTGATTTTATCACTATTGGCAAAGTATACCCCACGATTGACTCTAAATGGCTAATACAAGTCTATTTCGACTCACTAATATCTAGGATATAGATATTTATTGGTTCCATTTCATTTTTGACAACTTTCAGTTTTCCTAGCTTCATACTTTCTACATTCTTTGTTCCAACTTCCAAGGGTTGACAATTCTTTTTTTTTATTTTGAATTATGCTTCTTCAGCAAATGAAGGCCCTGAAAGCTTTATTCCATCCATGTCACTATGGGTGACTCCACTTTGAAGAGGCCGCTCTTCCCAGTCATATTCTGAGTGCCTTCCACCCTGAGGGGCTCCATCTTCTGCTATTGTGTCTGACAGTGTTCCACAGTCATTCAGAAGGTTTTCAAGTCGTTAATCCCCCATAACAGTCTATTTCTTCTTCCCATTCTCTTCTTAATCTGAAAGTCAGCTGAAATGAGCTTACCAGGGATGAGCCTGGCAGTATTTGAAATACTAGTGGCACATGTTCCAGCATCAGAGTCACAGGCAGACCATCACAGTATGGCAAACTGACTCACAAAATGGTGGCAAGAGGGCGAGGAGACTAAAAATCCAGTGTGATATGGTAGACTCATTTAAATTAGGATTTAAAAAAATGGCTCTTATTTGGATTTAATTATTTTAAGTCTTCAACCAGTGCTTTATGTACGTACTTGAGTAGAGGCAATGGGTGGTATTACAATAATTAACACCTAGTAATCTTACTATCTATAGATAACCCCTAATACACTTTCTCCACATCATATTGTACATGTACTGCATTTCTTATGTCCTGAAATGGCTTTTACTTTGGATGTCAGGGTGAAATTCATAGCCAATAATACATATAATGACAATATGTTTAAAAGAAAGTTACTACTATGTTTAACTCGTGATCAATGTCTCTTTAAGTTATGGCATTTATGAGGGATAAAAATTTGTACTCGGTTATTATAAAGGAGTAACAATGTAAGGTTGCACCTGCATAAAAAGAATCGATTTTTCATCAGTACAATGTTCATTGAAAACCTGATTTCTTCTAGACTTACAGAAGCCTCACCAAAATTAAGAGTTTATACTTTTGAGGAAAATGATCAAATGGCAATAATAAAATACAACAAAATGAGATGATAAACAGACTGAAAAGGTAATAAAACATTACACCTAAAAATAGAATTAAAATAATGGAAACTAGGTGTTTTAAATACGAAAACCAAGCAAGACCATTCTAAGGACAGAGCATATTACTGAATTACTCTGAAGAAGCCCTAGTCAAACAGAGAGATAAAGGAAGAAACCCGAGAAAGTAGCAAATATAAAGACCTAAGGTCAGTGAATAATTTGTTAAGCTCAAAAAATAAATAAATACAATGAGAAAGAATCTTGTTGTTAGGATGTGGCAAGTCAGTGTTGACTCAAAACCACCCTATGTAAAACAAAACCCTGCTCAGTCCTGTGCGCTCCTCTCCACTGTTTTCATGCTTGAGCCCATTCTTGCAGGTACTAAGGCCAATCCACCTTGCTGAAGGCCTACCTCATTTTTGCTGCCCCTCTACTTTACCAAGAATGTGTGACTGAACTGAAGTGAGTGAGGAGAGTAGAAATGAGAAGATACATAGCCAGAAAAGAGCCATGTATATTAAGATTTATACATATGATTTTATTTTACTTTAAATATGAAGTGCAATCAATGGAGAATTAGGGATACAAACATGATTTGACTTGTGTTTAAAAAAAGATTCCTGTGTCTGATGTGTAGGAGACAAAGCAGAAAAGTCAGTAGCAAGGGTTTTGCCACAAGTTAGCTCCACTTGAAACCCATTCACTATGGACAAGCCTCTTAGTATCTGAAACATTTGTGGCAAATTTTGAGCATCACAGTCACATACAGGCCATCATGGTATGACAAACTGTCATGAATGGATATGAGCAATAATGAGAGCTTTGACAATTGTGGTAACAGTTAAGATACATATGAGAAGGGAACTGCAATTAAATCATCACATAAATGGTTAAAAAGTAAATTGAGGATGTATTTAAATATATAACTCGGTGTGATTAACTATAATACAAGAAGCCACAGAGATAGAGTCACAGAAATCAATTACATATATTTACATATAAAATATATACACACATACACACACACGTGAGTCACCATAAAGACAATTTTCCATGAAACCATAAGGCCATTTGTGAGCATACAATTACAACAAAGTTGAAGTGGTTCTATCATTCCCTCAGGTTTGGCATTATAATAATAATATACCCAAATCTTTGCACCATCCTTTCTCCTTATCCCTAGTCAGGCTTGAAATTCTGTCCTCTATACAAGTGCTCTGATTCAATTAATGGAGGTGTTGCAATCTACTCTCCTCCTCTCTAGTTTAGAGCTCACGGACTTGAGACATCAGGATTGGAGAAAGGTTTATTAGTGACCTATGGTATACAGTTGACAAAACCCTGCTTGATGAAATTGAGGAATTAAAGCTCTTGCTGATGAAGATCAAAGATCCTAACTTTCATTATAGAGATTACAAGTCATTGAAAAAGAACCAACTAACCAAACAAACAAAAAAACCCCTCACAACTGGACCAGAAGAAGACATCATGATAAGTGGAGAAAAGGTTGCAGTTGTCAAGGGTCTTATCATTTTTGGAGACATACTCAATACTCATGGGAGCAGCAGCCAAGAGATCAAAATACATATTGCATGAGGCGAATCTGCTGCACAAGACCTCTTTAGAGTATTGAAGAGCAAGGGTGTTACTTGAAGGACTAAGGTACACCTGGCCCAAGCCATGGTATTCTCCATTGCATCATAGGCATGTGAAAGTCGGATAGTGAACAGAGAGCTCATGGACCGGGAAAACATCTTTAGCAATGGCACATCAGACAACAGCCTGATTATTAAGATCTACATTACTTTGCTAGTTTCCAAAAAGAAAAAAACTAATTGCCCACTGAAGAGGTGGGCAAAGAGCCTGAACAGAAATTTCACAAGGGCAGAAATTCGAATGGCCAATGAACATATGAGAAAGTGTTCCCAATCATTAGCCATAAGAGATATGCAAACTAAAACAACAATGAGATACAATCTAACACCAATTAAAAAAATCAGAAAGAAACAAGTACTGGAGAAGCTGTGGTGAGACCGGAACTCTCATCCACTGCTGGTGGACCTGTAGGTACATGTATGTACAGCCACTATGAAAAATCGATTTAGTGATATCTAAAACAGACAGGGATTGAGCTACCATATGACCCAGCAATCCCCTTACTGGACATATACCCAGAAGAGGCAAGAAACAAACCACAGCCAGACATCTGTGCTCTAATGTTCATCGTGGCATCATTCTTAACAAGCCAAATTTCCACCAAGAGATGAATTTTAAAAGTGTGGTACATACACACAATGGAGTACTATGCATTGCTAAAAAGCAGTGGTGAACGCATGAAGCACATCACCACATGGGAAGAACTGGAAGAAATTATGCTAAGTGAAGTAAGCTAAGCACAAAAGGTCATGGACAAAGTGAGTGCTCTGAGGTAAGCTTAAAAAAAAAATAATCCAAATGGAGCATAGGGAAGAAGCTACTACACACAACCATCCCTGGGGTGAGGTCCAGGTGGTCTGGCAGGGGCCAGACCAAATCCAGGTATACATATGGTAGCCAACTAAAATGACGGGGGAAAATTAAAAAAAAAAAAAAAAAAAGAAATGGGTAGCAGGGGAACAGAACACTAACCCACCCAAGGGGAGGGCATTGTTTATATCTCCACAGGGAAAGAGGGATGAGACTTCAACCAGTGCTTCAAAACATGAATGCAACATACCAGCGTGAAGAAGAAAACCAGTAGAAGTCTAAGGAGCAGGCCCCAATCTCAACTACATGGGCAGCTGCCCCTCCCCCCAGAAGAATTTACTTCAGAGGATACCACTGAAACTATACTTCAGCTAGAGGGGCATGTAGGACCAGAGCACAAAACAAATGAAGAGGGGAGAAGAGATAGTGGACGATATCCCTGCTCAGAGCAGCCACAGAGAGGACCATATGGCTGACACCACTATGAGCTAAGACACCCCTCACAGACCCATAGCCCTATAGAGGACAATACTGGAGACAGAGTGTGGGAATTGCACTCGATCCCACCACATGGAGGCAAAACACTGAGGGCATGCAACAGAACAGCAAGGCGAGTAGAGCAAGGAAGTCCCAAAGGAGTATCAAAAGTAGACTTTGGGGCCAGGGTGTAGCATCCCATCAGATGTGACCTGAAAACATTACTAAAGGTCAACAAACAGACCTGGGACTATTTACAGGTTTCTCTTTTTTTGGCCACTGGTCATTTGTTGTTTTGTTTTCTTTTGTTGCTTTGCTTTGCTCTGCCTTGTTTTTGTGCATATTATTATCTCTGCAGATCTATCTAGATATGATAGGCTGGATAAACAATCTGGAGGAGAAGACATGGCAACATGGGAAAGGAGAAGGTGGGAGAAAGGAAGTGGTATTAACAAACCCAAGCACAAGGGAACAAAAAGTGATCCAAAATCAGTGGTTAGGAGGGTGTAGGAGGCATGGTAGGGCTTGATCAAGGGTAATGTAAATGAGGAATTACTGAAACCCAGATGAAGGCTGAGCATGATAGTGGGACAAGAGGAAAGTAAGAGGGAAATGGAGGAAGGAAGTAGGAGGCAAAGGACATTTATAGAGGTCTAAATATAGGCATGCATATAGGGTTGAAATTCTATACCTAGTTGAATAGTCAGTATATAAAAATTATTACTAAATCACTTACCATGAACCCATTTTTTCAGAAGCTATTGTTGGAAGATATATTTCTGCATTAGGGGGACAACAAGAAAGACAGAAAATACACGCATGCCTTTCTTATCGGTGTTGGTTAAGTTTCAAAGACCAGCTCATTATGTGAAAAGAAAAGTTGGACCAGAGGAGATCATAAATGGTGGTTTATAACGTCATTACAGGTTGCAGATTAAAACTAATTGCAGATTAAAACATTCTGTAAGTGTAAAGCTACTGAGGGCTGAGCCCTGGTGGTGTAGTGGTTGAGTATGGGACTGCGGCCCATGGGCTTGGCGGTTCAAATCCAGCAGCAGCAAGGCTGGGTAGCTCCCACAACCACCAGAGGGCAGTGATGCCTAAAACACACACACACACAGTAAAACTACTAGGAATTATAAGTCTATTCACAATGACAAATAAATTGAATCACCATATCCAGTGTTACAAAATGGCACTTTGAGGTAGTGACTAAATATAAAGAAAACAATACAGTTGTACAGGAAAATAAAATTACTTTGCTCAATGAAGGTTAATACTTTGAGAAGTCTGATACCAAAGACAAATGAATCTTGTCTGAGATCAGAGAAAGCTAAAGAGATGTTTGTGTTTTATTGACTATGCAAAGGAAGGAAGTCAACTGTGCATCACGGAAAATGGAGCACAACATTGCCAAGAACGAGACTGACAGAACTGAGTGTGCTCTTGCGGAATCGGCACATCCACCACCAGGGTAGTTGCCCAACAGAACACAAAGAAACAGAGTGAAAGGCGTGGGCCAGCATTATATCCTTTCGCCATATTTACTCAATCTGTATGTTGGGCAAATAATCCAGGAAGCTGTGCTTTATGAGGAAGAATGCATTATTAGGATAGGAGGAAGGCTAATTTAAAACCCATGTGGGTGACACACCTTTTTAACTAAAAGAGAATGTGAAACATTTACTGATGAAGATCAAAGACTACACCCTTCACTATGAATTACTTCTTAATGTAGAAAACGATTATGGCAACAAATGAACAAATGTGCTTGACACATGTAGGCATATATGGAATGTGATAAGAGATGTACAAGCCCCCAATAAAATGATTACAAAAAATATAATATTTTAATATGAAACCAAAATGAAAAAGAATAGATGGTGAATGCATACAGAAGCTTTTACAGCCATAAGTAAAAGAGTAGGCCAACACATGTCTCTTTCTTATTTTGGGGTAAATTTTATTCAAAATTCTTGGACTCTTAGTAGGATCAAGTAGTCAAAGCTAAAAAACTTTACATACACATGTTTAGTTAAAATAACCCAGGAAATACAATTGAAATGGAAGATATAATTGAAGGTAAAGATGAATAAAGGTGTGAGAGATATTTTCATTATTTTGTCTTTTCTACTGGCTTACTACTAAATTCTGCTTTTCTATAGGCTCTATTAAAAAAATTAACAACTTCCTGCCTTGTTGAATTTTAAGAGGGGTAATAAAAACCTGAGCCAATCAACCATCAGAAAAAAATTCATCCAAGATGGCCAGAAATGGACTCAATAAACTTGAAGTTATGTGTCCCAGAAAAACTCCTTCTCTGGCAGGAACAAGGAAACCAGATGTGAAATTGGTATGCTATTATGTCTCATTTTTTTACGTTACAGTTTAGAAAAAATAGTCATAAAAATAGGTTGATAGTCATAACTCCAAGACATAATATATGAGTTTTTAAATAACAATTGAATAGACTCATTTGCTTTCTAGTGTTCAGAGATCTCCACCTTTAATCACTTTTCGTAGGCCAATCTTTACTTTCACATTTAGATTCTACAAGAAGCTTTTATGTACGAATTTGTTTTCAGATGTTAAAATAGAAACAACAAAAAAATAGAAACAACATGACCTCAGTGATAGTAGGATCACTGTTACCATATACAAATTCATTTCAATATTGCTGTAATTATAAAAGTCTAATTCAGCTATCCTAAAGTGAAGACATTCCTTTTGACTTACCATTATTCTCAAGCAGTTCGATGCACATATTACTGAAATAACCATATAGCTAATAAAGTAACAATGTTCTGTATTGTGGTCGTGGGCCTAATGAAACATTTCCTAAAAATAATGAAGTAACAGCCCATATAGAAAAGTATGCTAATAGAGTTCAAATTAATAAATACTCTGGGGGTTAATAATAATAATAAATTGTTTAAAAACATTACTTTGATAAGTAGATGGCTACAGACAAGTTCTCCAATAATATGTTTGTCTTAGTCTCATCTGAGTACCTTCTACAACAATAAAGTATCCAAACTGTTGTTTCTGAGGGGGATCTTCTGGGCCAGTTAAATCCAAGGCAGAGAATTTGACTTAGAAGGGTATGTTGACATAGGGATAGGTTGATAGTTTCTGGGGGTACCCAAGAGGTAATCTCGATAGTTTCCTCACTGACACAGGACAAGCACAGGGGATGATGAAGATGAAGATTTGGTGAGGAAAAGGCCAATGCTATGCTGAGGAATTTCCCTTCCATTGTGGCCATGCAGCGCTCATTCTTTAAGGTTAGCCAGGCTCTCCTTTAAGAATTGTTTTGAGAAACCTTGCTCTACACATTTTTCAGTCCTAAATCTTACTCCTTCAGTCTTATTTTTGCTTCCAAAGCTCAAGGAACATTTAAGAGGAGCATAATTTGAAGTGTCCCAGGATGCTAAAATTGCTGTTTTGAATAGGTATCAACCAGGGTATACAATTCTTCAGAGAAGGTTTACAGAGCAATGAAAGTGCTCACGTCAGAAGTTGGAGACTTAGGTGGAAGATATGTTGAGAAATCACAGCAAAGCTTGTTGTCACTGTCCTTTCAGGCTGGAACCTGACTGTGATTAAGTGAAGATGTACAATACAGCTCTTCTATCCATACCCTTTGCAACTCCCACCAAGTGAATGGGTGAGAGCAAGTAAACAAGGCATCTAACTTAGGACTGACAGTTCTGCCATTTTGCTGGAAGAGTAAGCCATTTCAGAAACAGGAAAAGGAACCTCACAACCATCAAGCAAGAATAACCAAGCAGCAGAGCATGTGTCAGATCCCTGCCTAAAGTGGTGGAGGCAGCAGAAGCATCAGAGACTGTAGCACCAAAATCATGAGATAGAATACAGTACAGAAAGCAGGAGAGCGTGCACAGGAGCAGCACCACGATATTGAGTTAGAGTAACCCACAGAACAATGCAGAGGCCAACGCACCACGTGACTGAGGACCAGAAACAGACTTGCTTTGCCAGTATGGTTGAAAGGAGGCTTTGTGCACTGAAGAACTGTTATCTTGTACATTTTGTAACTTGTTAGCTCCCCCAATAAGCTCCATCATGTTGAGTAGTGCCTGTGAGTCCTATGCGGCCACTGCAATGCATTATCAAACTTAGAGGCACAGAGAGTCATAAGAAGAGCAATTAGTGGTGGAAGGGTATCAGGAAGAATGGGGGTTAGAGGCATGTCTGACAACAAAGCCAAGGCTTTGTTGCCATCTGGCCTTGGGCTGGTGTGGAGTTGGATTCTCCATTTCCTTCCTTCCTTCGTGTAGCCAGAGGAGGTTAGGCTTTAGATTTACTGGTAAACTTTTTAAATTAGGGGACAGATGCAGACCAAGCAGGCTACCTGAGAAAACAACATTATTTTTCAAAATAATTATGCAATGCAGTTCAAACCAGGATTTCAAAAGTAACTAGGAATAAACTTACTGAAAGACTGTACAGAACTTCTCTTCCTACAAACAGCTAATTTGTTTAATATTTAATTCTAATTTCTATAATACTTATTCCATTAATAGTTTAGGAAATATGTTTTGTACTTTATGGAATTTTATATACACAACTGATAATGTCCATTTCTATATAAAGTGGTTAGTATTCTATTTAATACTCCTGTATAGTGGAAACATATTATCAATTCAAAAGTCTTGTTTACTGTAAGTCCTTAGAGAGATTAAAACGTGAGACAAAAACATTTTGCTGTGTACTAACTTTTAGAAGTCCTCGAAAGACTTAAGTATTAAAATCACTTTTAAAATGAACTATAAATGCAAACACTGAAGTCATGGACTAGATGAGAAATACACCCATCTTCATCAGTAATAGTCCAAAGTTTAATACAATCTTACATGGTTTACAACATAAAAACATTATTATTTATATAGTTTGTGAACTATAATACTAGCACAAAATATGGCTTTAATGTGAAGTATAAAGCAAAAATAATGTGAAAAACAGTGAAATTACGATTAATGTGTCTGGTCCACTAAAATACATTTATAAGTGCTTTTAATAATTTACGAATTTGGTGTTTTTTTTGTTTTGTTTTGTCTTGTTTTACGAATTCAGTGTTTTATGATTGGTTAAGTAGTCAGCCCAGTAGAACACAAAGCTTGGACATTAATTTGCCACTTGACATCCATTCCCAAAACTTCTGGGATTTTCAAAGAAAGATCAGTGTAATAAAAAGACTTATTGGGTAGCTGGACACCATCGTTTCTTCTACTCTGTTTGCCTCTGTATCCATTTGTCTCCAGCGATCGTATCGAGAGTCAATTGGTGCACTGATTTTGATTTTTAGAAGATAGCCCAGTCAATTGGTGCATTGATTTTGATTTTTAGGTGATAGACCAGTCAAGGGGCAGCCGGGTAGTGATTATGCATACAAGTTTCCTCTAGTTCCTGAAGCCTTCCTCCCCCCAGCTATCATGGTCCCAACTCTACCCTACAAATCCAGATGTACTGGAGAAGGTACACTAGTAGAAAGGGGAGCTGGAGATATGGGAAGACCAAGACGAATGAGCCCCTTTGGGCCAGTCGTGAGATTGGAGCTGCTGGATGGGTGGAGAGAAGGAGGGATAGAGAGACGGGACCAACTGCAAGGATATACACAGAAGGCATCAAAGGAGTGGGTTGGGGGAGAAGTCGAGCAGTGTAAGATATGACAGAACAATAATAATTTATAAAGTATTGCGGGCCGATGGGGAAGGGAGAGCAGGGAAAAAGGGTAAAGGATGGAAAAGCTGAATCAAGGGCTCAAGGGGAAAGGCGGATGTTTGGAGAATGATGACAGGAACGAACATGTGAAGGTGCTTAGAGCAGTTTGTTTATTTATGTATTGTGAAAAACAACGTACGAGCCCCCAATAAAACGATTTTCAATTAAAAAAAAACTTACTGGGTATTTTAACTTTGTTGCTGAAACAGAAATAGACAAGGCTTGATGAACAGGTATATAAAAAAGACCTATGGTTACTTCACAAGGTATTTAAGCCTACTTATGTGTACAATCAGAGAGTCCTGGTGGTGCAGATTACACATTGAATGCTAGCCACAAAGTTGCAGTTCAAACCTACTGCTACGATGTGGGCTAAAGAGAAGGTTGTTTGCTCCTATAAAAATTTATAGTCTCTGAAACCCTCAAGGGTTGGAGGTTACTATGAATAGGAATCAACTTGGTGGCAGCAAGTATTGGTGGGTATGTACAATCTGTTCTATTTAATATTCTCATCCTTCAAATATTTCACGCCCCGCCAAAGCTATCCTATAGATCTGGTTGAAGACTAAAAAGCATGTTAACTGACAAGCAAATACAAAGAGCTGTATCATATAAATTTTCAAAGTTTTAAAATATATTAAGTATATTCTTACTTCTTTCTCACCATTTTGCTTTAAGAAATCTCACTAAGTTTTGAGACTGATTTGTAAAAACAAAGGAGTAAAAACAGCCATCCTTGAGTTAATTCCAAATCATAGTGAATCCCATGTGTGTTAGGGTCAAACTATACTCCAGAATATTTTCAGTGGCTGGTAATTTAGAAAAAGCTCACCAGACCTTCCTTCTGGGTTTAAGAGTGGACTCAGAACTCCAATCTTTGGGATGTGTGTACTATATTTGTGTATATGCATATATATTTCCCAGCAGCAAGAATGAAAGTTCCAGTAGAAACTTTCACCAACAAACCCTGTGATTTTTACACTCTTGCTATTTATAAGTTTTTCACTGATTATGTTCTTTAAAATTCTACTCTAATATGCCAACTGTGTCAAGAAGAAACTTCAGCTTTTTGTCTCCATTACTCTGAAATTCCACTTGCTCCTGGAGTACCCTTGGCCATCTGGTGCTAGGTCAGCAGATACTGGCTACCTGCTCAGGAGTCTATGATTTCCTCTAGTTAGAGCAGATGAGACCTATTACTCCTCTGGGTCCTAAAATTGGAGGAATGATTCAGAGAAATCACAGCAAATACTGTTCATGAGATAACAAACAACTTTAATATAAAAAAAGGATCCAAATGAAAAGATGCAAAGAGTGAGATCTGGGAGGGATCTCAGTGTGACACTTTCACAGCCTAATGAAGAGCATACAACACTCCCCTGTGTGTGGTCAACAACAAGGAATCTCTCTGAGTTCATACCAAAAAAAAGTCCTTATTGCCTCATATTGTGGCCATGATAGACCGCACCATGTTCTGAAAGTTCAATCAGCATTTAGCCTCTAGATAGTCACTCGAGGACTGTTAATCCTTGATTTGATAACAAAATAAACTTCTAAAACTGAAATGCAAAGAAGAAAAGTGAAAAATAATTGGATTAGAATATTCAAGAAATGTCGAACAATTACAAATGGTAGCATGTGTGTAATAGGAATACCAGAGAAAAGGAAAAGCAAAATATATCTAAACTAAAAATAGCTGAGAACTTTAGGAAATTGAAATAACAACCTACACATCCAGAAAGTTTTGAGCCAATCTGTAAGATAATTACAAAAAATTGAAAGCTAGTACTATCACATTCATTACAAAATCAAAGGCAAAGTAAATATGAAGAACCCAGAAGGAAAAAATACATAATATCTGTAAAGGAGTAAGAATAAGAATTGCATTAAATTTCTGTTATAATAAGATAAATAAGAAGAGTGGTTTGGAGATAGCTATCAGAAAGATTAGCATTTGGAATATTAAAGGCTGTGTGAAAGTAAACAACCATCTAAGTTAGTTAGGCAATGACTAAGACCACGAGGAAGCATACCAGCCTGTGTAATCCAAGGATTGTAAATGATAAAATCTGTACCTGAAGGAGGGAATGGTATTAGAGCCTAAATTGTGAATAACCAGCTTGCAGAAGGCTAGAAATGATGTTGGAAGCCCAAAATCCACTTGCAGTGTTCCCTTGACCACATGGAGGCATGTAAACAGCCTTGTTATCATACAGAGAGCACTATACAGTCTATAATGGCACGTGTACTGAATATACTCGTGTATAAGTCAGGTATTTCACCACATTTTTAACGCAGTTTTTGTGGTGAAATTAGGTGACTTGGTTGATATTTGGCTTGGCTTATACTCCAATATACATGGTATTTACATTAAAACATAATTGCTTGTCATTTGATTTCCCTTTGGATCTAGTTTGTTGCTTCAATTTTAAGTATTTTCTGCTTTCTTTTGGATTGAGGTTTTTATATTTTCTACGTTTTGTTTACTCATTGTTGTTAGTTTTGTTTGTATCCTGTTTGATTTTTTTTTTTGTGGGGGGGGGGGCATCATTGCTCTCCGGTGGTGGGAGTAGGAGGCCCAGCCCCACTGCTGGAATTGAACCTCCGTCCCGGTGGGCCGCAGTCCCGCGCACAATCACTACGCCACCGGGGCTCAGCCCATCCTGTTTGATTTTTATGATTTGCTATATCTGAAACTCACGACAGATAGTTCTAGAGATTGATAATTGACATTAAAAAATGTGCTTGATACAATGGATGGATGGATGGTGATAAAAGAGGTAAGAGTTTCCAGTAAAATGATTAAAATTAAAAAAGAAAGAAATCTGGAGTAGCTATATTAATTTCAAATAAAGTAGACTTAAGGTAAGGAAAACTATAGGGGATAAATAAGGACACACATAATGACAAAACGGTAAGTTTTTAAAGACACATATAGCCTTTAGTATTTACACTCCTAGGAAAAAAGCAAACTCTTGAGGCAAGGAGAAATAGATCTACGAACTCTTATTGTTGGAGACTTCAACATCCATCTATAAGTAATTGACAGACGCTTAGACAGAAAATTACTATGAATATAGTTGAACTGAACTGAACCATTAATCAACTGTACATAACTGACAGTTATAGAAGACATTACCCACCAAAACAGAATTCTTCTAACATGAAAATCCACCAAGATCAATCATGTCCTAGGACATAAAACACACCATTATCTACTTAAAGAAACAGATCATACAAATCATGCTTTTGGAAAACAATGGAAATCTCTCCAACCAAAAACACAGCTGGAAGAGACTCAAAATACATAATTCTAAATAACAAATGGGCCAAAGAAGAAATGGCAGAAGCAACCAAAAACTTGTTTTTAACTAAATAAAAATAAATATACATAACTAAGGCTTATGAGAGGCAGTGAAAATAGTACTGGGAGGAAAACTTACAACACCGAATGCTCACGGAAGCTAAAATCACTAACTGACGCTTTAACTGTAGGAAACTATAAAATGGCAAGCAAATGAATTCAAAAGGAGTAGTAACAAGTCATAAAAATTAGAGTACATGAGTTATACCAACGGCTCAATTAGAAAATATTTGGAAATAAAGATGGAAATATGTGTACAACTATGCTTGATACAAATGATGTAAGAGCCCCAAATAAAACTATTGGGGAAAAAAATTAGAGTAGAAATCGTTAACCTTTTTTTCAAATTGTTAACATTCTAAATGAAAAAAAAAAATCAATGAAGTCACAGCGAGTTCTTTAAAAAAAGGGAGGGGGATTATTATGAAGAACTATGCATGATATTTTATAATCTAGATGAAAGCTTCCTAAACTAATTTGACCTACTATTTTTTTGAGAAAAACAAAAAACTCAGTGCGGCCCCTCCTGTTCCAACAATTAAAACCATTTGCACTATGAACCAAATTCTAGGATAACATGTAGGTATCTGCTTTTGCAGCTCCTATATCATTTCATGCCCACCAAGTGGTGGCATCACCCTATTTGGGATACATTGAGCTACATGAACTGTACTATAGCTTTGAAAGACACATCTACACCAAAACTCAGACAAGGAGAAACAGATAATTTTAATAGACCTCTTAGAGAAATGGAATCAATAGTAACCTTACAAAACAGAAAATACCAAGCCAGGGATGGTTTCACTGGTAAATACTATCAAATATTTAGGTAACAAGTCTCTATTCTTAGGATCAGAGGAAATAGTTCTTAATTCATTCTGAAGCTAGCATTACTTTAACACCAAGACCAGACGAAGATATTACAAGAAAGGAAAACTATAAAATCCAGTATCTCTCATAAAGATCTATGCATAATTTGCCAACAAACATTACCTAAACAAAGTCAATAAAAAATAATTGTATACCACAACCAAACAAGATTTTACCTAGCTATGCAAAGCTGGTACAACATCTAAAAACCAATGACAAAGCTCAATTATATTAACTGGTTAAAGAATAAAAGCACCTGGAAAAATTCAGCACTCAGACAAAGCTTAGCAAAACTAATAGTTTCTCAACTTAAGAATTTCTCTGGGCTAACCCCCAGTGGTGTAGTGGTTGTGAGCAGGACTGTGGCTCACTGGGTTGGAGGTTCAAATACAGCAGCAAGGCTGGGCCTCCTACTCCCACCACCAGAGGGCAGTGATGCCCTCAAAACAAAACAAACAAAAAGAATTTCTCTGAAAATGTACAGCTAGGCTAAGCCCCGGTGGCGTAATGGTTGTGCGCGGGGCTGTGGCCCACTGGGATGGAGGTTCAATTCCAGCAACGGCTCCACAGGGGGAAAGGCTGGGCCTCCTACTCTCACCACCAGAGGGCAGTGATGACCAAAAACACCAAAAAAAAAAAAAAAAAAAAAAAGGACGGTTAACATTATACTTAAATGGTGAGATGTTAGTGGTGTCCCCCTAAGATCAGGAATGTTTTAACATTCTTATTCAACATTACAATTATATGAGAGGAAGAAGTAAGAGTACTTTCATATATACTAGAGCATAGGTCGGCTCGGATATCAGCTGAGGCACCTAGTTTTACCACAAAACTGCCTTAAAAATGTACTGAAGAACTTGGCCTATATACCATTATAAACAATATATTGGGAATGAATATATATATATATATATATATATATATTGCACATAACATTAATTATGTAAAATAGATAATGCCAGGTGTTATGTGCAGTGAAAGAGGGGAGAACTCCTTATAGGAAAGGTTGCATAATATGAGGCAGAATATGGGATGGCAGGCAAGAATAGATTAATCATTTAAGATAAAAGAAAAAAGCTTACAAGAATAAATAAGCATGTTTAAGGAATATTTGTGAGACTAGTTTGGACAGTAGTGTACCTAGCTATGGAATGTTCTGCATTAAAAGATGGAAGCTACCTTAATACAGAGAACTGCTTCCTAGGGTTTCTGAGAATGTAATCTTTCGAGGTCTCCTCGGATTTCTTGTATGGAGTAGCTGAACTGCGACATTGTGATTCATACACCTACGTTTAGCCCACTGCATCACCAAGGAGACACAAGAGAAACAGAAACTAGTTTAGAAGGTACGATAATTATTTCTTAAAATTTTCTCAAAATGTTTTAAACTGAATTAGATTAACCAATAACACACTTCTCTGAGTCAAATCTCTTAACAGAATTACTCTCAATATCATGCGATTACTTATGTACAATGGCATTTATAATAGTGTTTGTCAGACCAGAAGACACATTTTTCTTCCCTAAAAGTGGAGGGAAAATGAGGGTGTGTCTTATGGTCTGAAGGTATGGTACTTAACACCACTGTTGGGCTTACACTGTTAAACATTATCGTATTTTGCTTTATTTTAATAAATATTTTAGAGTACTGGTACTATTTAGCTCAGAATATTTTTTTCTTGTTTTCCTGCTCTAAAAACTGGGTGGATCTTATGGTCTGAAAAATACGGTAATATTTTTAGTTTCTGAGATAATTCACAGGGACTAGAGATAATTATCAAGGAATTAAAAATGATTTCTCTTTTACAAATCTGGTACAGGTTTTGGGGTTATCTTTTGATGTGCTGTATCATATGGCTTGAATGACTGTACTGAAATGAACCAATTTAGCAAAAGGTGAAGACTGGAAAAAGGGAAAAGTTTTACACAGCTGTATTTTAGTGTAAAAAGGAGAATTTAGCAAACATGAGTCACATTGCAAAGCAGGGATCATGACAAGATGACATTGATGAATGAGATTCTATCTAATTGAGGTTGGGACAAAATGATGGGAGAAATTTTTTTCTCTTGCTAGCATCCATGTTAATATGGATGTGAAGAGGTATTTTGGGAAACTATGCTAAATTAAAATTAGTTGGTTAAATTTTATATTGAAATCAGGGTTAATATATGCATTTCAGTAAATATATCCAGGGTAAAATGATTGATACAATTACTGTACTAATCATAAATCTAATTTTTAACAGTTTTATGATTCATGGAATTCGTAGTTGAAAATCATACAGGTGAATTGATGTTATCTATTTAATAACTATGTAATCTCAAAGCATCATGAAATTAGCTCAAACTAGTACATAAGTAAAAATGTCTCCATAAGACAACATTGTGGTCACCAGCTATATAAAAATAGAGAATATATGCATACATACACATATATATAACACATGGGATATACACACACAAATATATATATATATCCCATGTGTTAAAGACTTGCCTTAGTCCCTTAACACAAGCCAACACTTGATAGTCAAAAATAACTTGACACTTTCCATTGAAAATAGTAGATACCATGCTTTCCTCTAAGTTAGCCTCATTTCCCCACTGTTTATTCATGAATACATAAGATTTGGGGTGGCGGGGGGAGAGACAATTCAAAGAGTCTCTTCATTTATAACACATGTCTATGAGGATCTAGAGTTAAAAGAAATTCATTTAGGGCTGTAAGTATGATTTCTAAGCATCTACTGATAATTAAAATTATTTGCCAAAGTAGAAAAACATACAGAAAATATAGCCTTATAAGAGTTTTGCAGCTTCATATAACCAGGTTAAAATGAAGGATTTGTAGTGTTTTCCGAATTTTTACATGCAATTTCCAGGTCTCCAAGTAATTTTAGAGGAAATCTAAATTTAAACTGGAACTCTACATTCCATTATATTATCTGTACCATAAGACTGGTTCTACTAATATTGTTCTTAAAATCAAACCACTGACAATCTTAGAGGCTTAGTAAATGTTTGCAGATGGATACTTTAATGTCAGAAATTTAACCTGGTCTATAAATTAACCTTTTGCCAGCACCATCCATCCTGCACAATACTCTTGTAGTACACTGTTTTGCAGTCTCTATCAATAGAATATATTGGATATAAAAACGTCTAGTAAAATAGACATCAGAAAATCAAGAGTATTAAAATTGGCAAAATGTGATAGTATAGTACTGTTTGTATTTCAATGTTTGAAGACTATTGGCTAAAATATAAAATGAAAAATACCATAACACCAAAAGCAAGAGAGACTGGAAAAAGTAGTTTACTTTCTTATATTGCAGCTAAAAGTACAAGTTGGATCATATGGGGGAGGAAGGTTTTTGGAAATATTTACAAACTTTATAAATGTGCATATTCTTTGAGATGGATATCATACTTCTAAAAATTTACCATGGAGATAATCAGATAGCAGCAAATGAAAACAAACCTGTAGTTATTAAATAGGCTGTAACTGACAGTGACTCTACGGACAGAGAAAAATTGTTCCATATGGTTTTTAATGTCATAAATCTTTACAGAGAAGCTCACTGTTTCATATTTTTCTAGTGGTGTGACTTGTGGACTCAATTTGCAGTCCTTTCAGTAACATCCCTTAATGCTTAAACTTTTTTGCCAATAAGACACCATTATATGAACATTAGTATAAAGTATATATAAATCTGTTTACTGAAATGTCATTTATAATTTAATTTTATTAAATCCCAAAAATAAGAGTACAAATTAAATGAACTATCGTTGACCTCATCAGATGCATGGATTGTACAATGAATAGTTGTGATGCAAAATGAAAGGTGAGTAGTTGGAACTAACCCAGAAGTACCTCAGAAGAAAGGACTGATGACCGACAGCTGAAATATCAGGAATTCAAAGACTTGGTAGCACAGTTCTGGACATCCATGGGGTTCACATGAAGTAAAATAAATTTGACAACATGACTACTGAATTTTTAAAAGAACTGTATGAAGTATATGTATTTGAGCTTGTAAACACTCTGCAAATATTCAAAAGACAGCTGGATAAATGAAACAACAAAGTCTACACCATTAAGTGGTTTGAAAATTTACCAATAAAATCACTAGATATTGCTTTGAAAAATATAAGAGAAAAAAACAATCAGTGACACAAGGGTAAACATGTTACATATTTGAGAAGTGCTTTCTGTAAGTTGAATCTCTTCATTATTCCCACTAAAATTTGCTGAGACTACTATTAATGGTAAAATTTAGTAATACATGTTTTCTGGGCATTACCTTATGTCTTTAGAAATGTAAACATAATTTATATTATTTGTACTTTATGAACTACACCACAATATCTAAGACAAAGAGCAGTAAAAATATAAGTGAATCTATTTCTTATACAAAATGTAACTTATAAATAATCTTTTATTTATCCTTAACTCCATATGTAAAACGTCTATTCTAATTAATAGAATAGACAAATACTGCAAAAAATTTTTAAATGATTTCACTTTAAATTTAAAGTTAAATTAGCAAGTCAAGAAAAATAAATCAAAATAAAACAAAATCCAGTCTTTTTCTAACATGTTCTCAAAAGAAACTATACATTGCAAAATGTAATAATTCTAAAATTTTTCATTCTGGTAATGTTAAGAAAAGGAATAGTCAAATGTATTGTTTTATTGCTGACAATGACAGTTTATGCAATTATGCAAAGATGTTAAATAAGAAATAATAACCATGTAGGAGCAATAGTATTTCTCAATGTTGGTATAAAAAATCTATTTCTTTTCCAACATCTTGAAAAGAAAGAATCAAAGTCTAAGAGATGTGAGAAACTCTTACCCTTTATTTTCAAAGGTCTCAGACATGTTGTTTTTAAAGACTGATACGTGTGTGTGTGTGTGTGTGTGTGTGTTTACATGAGGGGCTTCATATTATTAACAGAAAAACTCAGTTATCTTTTAACTTCATTTTCTCACCTTTTTGAAGGCCCCTTACGTACACACATGTCTATCCTGTCACCTTAAGGTAAAAATATAATAGTTTATTTAATAAAATATTTAATAAAGATATATATATATATATATATCCGCAAAATCATCGAAACCTAAGAAATGCTAACCAATTCCCTACCTGAAAACAACTAATATATTTAATGTAAGCAAATTTACCTGAAGGTGCTCAAGAATTAGGGATACTGTGAGAAATTATAGTCTGGCATTAGGATGAAACTGGAGGTTCAAGAATGCTATTTCTATACTTACGATGCTTTTTCCCTATTAAAAGCTGTTTGCTGATCTTAGACCCAACCCCTGCCAGGCAGTCCATTCTGACTCATGGAAACCCTATAGGATGGAATTAAACTTCTTTAAGGTTTTGGAGACTGTAAATCTTTTTTTTTTTTTTTTTTTTGTGGGCCTCACTGCCCTCTGGTGGTCATGGGAGCCACCCAGTGCCGCTCCTGAGAGCCGCCGCTGGATTTGAACCACCAAGCCCGCGGGCCGCAGTCCGCAGTCAACCACTTACGCCACCGGGGCTCAACCCGACTGTAAATCTTCACAGAAGTAGGCAGCATCAACTTTTTCCCTAAGAGCGGCTGGTGGATTTGAATTGCTGGCCTTGCACTTAGCAGCACAATGCTTAAGTAACTTGGCCACCAGGGTTTATGAGCTGATGTTGGAGAAGGTGGCAATAAGAAAGAAAAGGTTTAATAACACTTTTAACTTTCCTGTGGGACTGGGGCACTGGTACTGGAAATTAAGGTCCACGAACTCCAGTCACTGATGTTGGGAACCAGAAGGTTTATATTAAAGGGTAGATAAAAGAGTAAACAAGTCCTAAAGAAATTGTAGCTTAGTTTCAAATCATCTTAACCTTAAAACTGTATCGAAAGAATTATAGGTTATCCTCCAATAAAATGATTCATTAAAACAGAAAAAAGAGGGGCGGAAAGGGAAAGGAGTTTATACCAAAGGCTCAAGTGGAAAATATTTGGAAATGAATATAGCAACATGTGTACAAATATGCTTGATAAAATGATGTATGGATTGTTTTAAGAGCCCCCAATAAAATCACTGAAAAAAAATCTATAAAATGAAGAAAAAAACCAGGATTATAGGTTGACAGTTACACCAGGAATCTAGAAGAAACAAACATAAATCCTTCTTAACATCTACCGAATTAGGCCTCCTATACACAATTCTGCAAACACATAATTGGCACAAAAACAAATTTGCATATCTGCTAGGCATGTTAAAAAAGAAATCATAGGAGTAAACATGAACAACAACAAAACAACATTAGCAGACCAGTAATAAGGCTTCAGACTTAAGTTGCTACAATGACTGTAAAATATCCATATTATGTTCACTGAAATTTTATAAAAGAAATGAAATTAAGAAAAAAGTGGAATTCTAGAACAAAAATAAAAGAGTTGCAGTGATAGATTCCAGTGTAATTAGAAAGGGAGAAAGACAACAGAAAATGTGAAATAGAGAATGAACGGAATGCTGTAATGAACAGCAAAGTACAAAGGTGGGAGAGGCAATACTGAAAGACACAACTGAGTTACTCTTGAGTCACAGCAAGACTAAGCACAAGAGGAAACACTGTGTAGCCGTGCACTATGACATACCATGTTTGAGCCCACTGTTGAAGCCATTGTGTGTATCCATCTATTTGGAGTGAGTCTCCCTCTTTCTAATGTTCTACTATATTAAAAATTATGTACATTTCCAGGAACAGATTCCTTCTAATAATGTGTCCAAAGTATGTGAGATGAAGTTCCTAGTTAAGAAACATTACGTACAGAGTATGTGCGATGAAGTTCCATGCTTCTAATAAATATTACCATTGTTTTTACAACACAGATTTGGATTATGTCTCTGGGCACTCTATAGTAAATTTTATGTTTTTGTGGGCAGCAACATAATTCAGAGGTATCAATTCTTTGCTTTTCCTTAATACGGTCCAGTGTTTCTAGCTATATAAGGTGACTGAAAATACCATGGCTTGAGTCAAACATCCAACTTAGTCCTCAAAGTGACATCTTTGCTTTTCAACGTGTTAAGGAGGCTCTTTGGTTTCCTCCCGATGGTTGCTATCACGGTGGTAGATTATGGATCCAAATAAAATGAAATCCTTCACAACTAACTAGTTTGGATGTGAGAATTAGGTTTATGCTAAGGTTCAATGAACATAGAAGACTCTAGTCTTAATATAAACAAGAGGGTGCCTAACTCTGAAGCAACAAAGCCCACATGGAAGAACCACACCAGCCTGTGTGATCATGAGGTGTCAATGGGATCAGGTATCAGGCATTAAAGACCCAAAAGTGAAAATCACATAGACATGATTGAGGGAAAGAGTGTAGACCTAAAGCCCATCTCTGAACAACTGGCTATCATGTTACAGAAGGGACACAAGGAAGAGATGAGCCAGTCAGGGTGCGGTACAGCACTAATGAAACATACAACTTTCTGCTAGTTCATAATCGCTTCTCCCCTCCAAACCCCCGTCATGTCCCCAATTCTACCTTACAAATCCAGTTAGACCAGAGCATGTACACAGGTACAGACAAGAGACCGCAACACACGGAATCCAGGACAGATAACTCCCTCAGGACCAATACTGAGAGTAGCCACATCAAGAGGTGAAGGAAATGGTGCAGGGAAATAAGCGGAACTGATCACAATGATCGACCTATAACCCCCCTCTCAAGGGGGATGGACAAGAGAAAAGTGGGTGAACGGAGACATTGATCATTGTAAAACTCTGGATACTCATGATACAGATTAAGTATGGTGAAATGACACAACCCTCCCATGTTTCTCAATTTTAAACCACACAGCTGCTTTTTTTTCTGTTTGAAAAACTTCCTCTAAATCGAAGTACAGATGTCTTAAGAACACTAAGTATTATAATTACCATTGATAACAAAGTTATTCATAATTTAAGATCCAGTGAATGCCTTCATACAGTCAAGAAAACTCAGTAAATATCTTTCTGAAATTCTCTGCTTTCAGCCAATATCCATCTGTTATCAGCAGTGATATTCCACATTATTTCAAGACCTTTTCAGAAATTCTGGTAGTTCCTCATGTATGTCTGAAATTGTTTGGAATGATCTTCAATAATATTTTATTTGAATGTGATGTTAATGGTATAGTTTGATAGTTTCCACATTTTACTGAATCACCAATCTTTGGAAAGTTACATATATACATATATATCTTTCAATTATATGATCAGGTAGGCATCACACAGATTTCTTGGAACCACAAACGGACACATCTAATGCTGCTTCTGTTTATTGAAACATTTAGGGCTGATTGAACGTCTTCCTTCAACATCACCATCAATTGATCATATAATACAAAGTTGAATGTCATCCAACTTTTCATGTTTAGTTACTCTGTCATTATTTCAATTTTCGTTTGATTCTTCAATGCTCTGTCCGTAGAATCTTACAACATTGCAATTGTAGCCTAGGATTTTTCTTGTTATTTCAATTTTAGAAATATCAAGCATGCACTTCCTTTTTGATCTTCTATATCCAGTATTTTTTTCTTTAAACAGTTTCACTGCCACTTCATCCACATACCACATAATTCGATAATTCAATCATATAGTTACACAATCATTACCACAGTCAATTTTTGAGTTTTTTCTCCCATTTGTATTATGTTTTTTAATGTGGGAAACATAGATACAATATAGCATCCTCCAACAATGTCTACACATATGACTCTGTGCCACTGATTATACTCTTTGGGTTATAAAACCATTATTGATATGCTTTACCAAATTACTTCACTAGCATTAACATAAACTGAATGTTTCCTAAGCAAAAGCTCTTCCTCTTTCACTGATGGCAACCAAGGTCACGTTTGGTTTGCTTTCTTTTCAGTTTTCTTGATATAAAATTCACATATCACTTTTTAAAATAGCTGCATATACATCATCAGTCAGTTCTAATGTTCTCTCCCCACATCGAGCATTGCTTGCTTCCTGATTACTTTCACCCCCTCCACTTCCCAATAAATTATTGCATCACTTATTGCCTCTATGCATCCACTCCTTCTCTGCATCATTCACTGGGAAACTTAATGAGCAATAAAAACCAAAAACAAAACAAAAAGATGAAAATCATAATATAAAAATAAAGAATAGGAAGAAAGGACCACCAAAATTTAAAAAGTTAGAGAAGAAATTTCTATTATGGAAAAAGTGAGAAATATTTTAGCGTAGAGCAAATTCAGTTTGAGTCAAGAGGGAGGTTAACCGGCCAAGTATCAGATTATATTACAGGTCAATCCACCATAATCAAATTTATAATAATCTCTGTCCGATGGTAAAGCTGTTTAGGTCCTTAGCCTGTGTCTAGAGGGGTTTTGCCAAAGACTAAATCTGACTAGATACTTGCTCTGCTCAAACCTGTCCACCATGGGTGACCATGCTGATGTTTGAAATACTGATGGCATAACTTCCAACATGATAGAAATATGCACAACACCCCAGTAAGACAAAATTATAGTTGAAGGGTGGAAAGTTACAGTGGGAATTTTAAATAGCTTTCTTTAGTAAACGACAGAACATACATACTAAAAAAAATCAGTAAGGATAAGATTAAACACAATTTGATTTAATTAGTTTATATAAATACTGTAACCAAAGAGTAGAAAATATACATTATGAAAAAAGTTATGAAACATTTATATTAACAAACAACATAAGAGCGGGTGTTGGTGGGTCAGTGATAAGAGCTAACATCTATGTGGAAGACCCAGGCTTGATTTCTGGTCAATGTATTTCAATTAAAGTCAACCATCATTTATTTGTCTGTCAATGGAGGCATGTACATGATGATCAAAATTCAGCAGAGCTTCCAGAACAAACAGATTAGGTAGAAAAGTCTGGGACCCTATTTCTGAAAACTCAGTCAATAAAAACTCTACAGAACACAATGGTCCAATCATGTGCATGCTAGCTTAAGGGTTGCTAACAACAAGTATATGCTGACAAGATAGCAAAAATTTCTAAAAATTTCTGAATATTAAAATATAATACAAAGTACATTTTCTAGCTACAACTAAGTGAGAAATCAAACACAATAAAAATAGTCATAGTTCAGGTTTTTTAAATGAAGAAATATAATATGGGCTGGCGGCTTCATCAGCTTGCTTCCCCACAAGCTGGTGAACCTGTCTGCAAGCTCCCAATAAAGCCTGCTTTAATCTCAAAAAAAAAAAAAAAAAAAAAAAGGGTCAAAGAAGAAATTACACAGAAAAATCAAAAAGTATTTTGAAATTAGTGATCATGAAAAATACTGTATGTATCAAAACCTATTTTGAGGTAAATATATTGCCATATGTACAAGAATTTAAAAATAGGTTGACATGGTTAATCATGCAATAAATAATTTATCATTATAATAATTATTACAATCATTAAATAATAATTTAATTTAAGCATGAAATAAATAATTCACATTAAGCATGAAATAAATAATTTACATTAAGCATTAATAAAAAACCACTATCAATGTAGTGAAAACAGGAAGGAAATATGCTTACTTCCCCCCACTATGATGATCCCAGTTCTAGCTTACAAATCTGGCTAGACCAGAGCAAGTACACTGGTACAGATAAAAGCTGTAAACACAGGGAATTCAGGATAGATAAACCCCTTAGGTTCAATAGTGAGAGCAGCGATACCAGAAGGGCAAGGGCAAGGTGGGCAAGTTGCAAGGAGCAACTGATCACAATGATCTCATACAACCCCTTCCCTGGGGGGCAGATAACAGAAAAGTGGGTAAAGGAAGACATTGGTCAGTTTATGACATGAAAAAATACTAATTTAGGCTGAGCCCTGGTGACGTAGTAGTTGTGCATGGGACTGTGGCCCACTGGGTTGGAGGTTCAAATCCAGCAGCAAGACTGGGTCTCCTATGCCCACCACCAGAGGGCAGTGATGTCCCCCCCCCAAAAAAAAAAAACTAATAATAATTTGAAAATTATCAAGGGTTCACGAGGGAGGGAAGGTGTGGGAGGGAGTAGGAAAATGAGGAGCTGATGCCAAGGGCTCACGCAGAAAGAAAATGTTTTAAAAATGATGATGGCAACAAATGTACAAATGTGCTTGACACAATGGATGGATGGATGGATGGATGGATGGATGGATTGTGACAAGAGTTGTACGAGCCCCCAATGAAATGATTAAAAAAATAATGACTATAAATAAGAATAGAAAAAATGGAAACATTAACAATCAAAGATTAAATTTTGGAAGATGAAAAGCAGAAGGGATCAGAATAGTAGAAACATAAAGGAGAAAATCTACGATCCCATCTGTGAACTGCTCTTTCCGAATCTCTTACCTCAGGAATAGTATATGAGGTGGTTCTCAATGATAACTAATAGACTATTTGCTTATTAGATTACTAGGGATGGTTGGG
The DNA here is from genome assembly GCA_004026705.1 of Nesogale talazaci. Classification (NCBI taxonomy): domain Eukaryota; kingdom Metazoa; phylum Chordata; class Mammalia; order Afrosoricida; family Tenrecidae; genus Nesogale; species Nesogale talazaci. The sequence continues at coordinate 60,169 of PVJH01003377.1, forward strand.
GATACAGCAAGTTAAAAGTCCCCAAAATAAAATAGAGACTTCATGATGCATACAATCAGGAACACATCAAAATGGTCAGAGAAGAGTGGAGCAGCAGGAGGGGGGTGTGACCAAAAGTACTCTACTTTAGAGTAGAATTTTCTCAAGTACTGGTGACTGACTGTTAGCCTCCCTGCCTGCACCCTGAAGGGGAAAGGTTAATCTGCTCATTGAAGACAGAGACCAGTTGAAGAAACATCATTACTCCCGTACTGAGAACATCTAAAAAGAACTGAGAGTGGTTGATACATATATGTGACAACGAAATTTTTCTAAACACTTAAAGACCAAGAGCTTTAATGATGACACAAAAGCAAGAAGACAAAATGGACACTTAAAAACAAAAGGAACTCTTAAAATTTGAATAACATCCTTTGAAAATAGGATATTATATTAAAATACCTCTGAAGAGACACTACTCAAAAAATTAATCAGAAAATACAGTGATCACTGTTCCACTGGAGGTTTAATTCACTGGAGGTTTCTGTTTGGGAACTGTGACTGAATTTCTCTCTCTGAAAAAGGTGGTCAAGTTAATCATGTGGCTCAAGTTTTGCTTTTGGTGACTTACCTATGATACTAAAAAGCAGTTTGACAGTAAATAGGTCTGTTTCTTTGCCTTAAATTTGTACTCTGTCCCCAGAAAATTAACTTCTAGGAATATGGCACACAAGTGGAAATGTGAATATACAAGTACTGTTTTTAACCATAAAATATATGCAATGCAGCATTCATATTGGTTATAAAGCAAGAACTCCAAACCAAACTCACTTCCATTGAGTTGATATTGATTCAGAGAGACTCTAGGAGAGAATAGAAGTGTCCTCTGGGAGTTTGAAATATATATAACTGTCTATGAGAGTAGAAAGCCCCATTTTTCTCCCAAGGAACAACTGGTGGTTTAGAACTTCGGACCTTGAGGACTGCAGCCTAATGCAAAACACTATGTCACCAGGAATCCCCAAGAAAGCAATGGTTATATCATGGTATATTTTTTCCTCAAAACTGCACATTCATGTATGTTTCCTAAAAATATCAAAAATCAAAAAGTTGTAAAATGTGGTTGACTTCACACACTATAGCAAAAAAGTAACCTAATGTAGACATTGCAATAAACTGCCCCATGCCCCATAACTACTTCCCTGAGAGACATCAAGCCATATATCAATGGAAAAATACTAAATTCTACAGTTTAAATTGTTGAACTTAAAAACTGATTATTATGTGTTACTCAATACAAGACAAGGGTGGCTGAGTAGCAAATGACTAACATGTTGGCCTGTTAACTAAAAGGCTATCAATTGAGTTCACCCAAAGGACAAAGGTCTAGTGACCCACTTTGAAAAGAATCAACTATTGTACTCCCTGAAGCAGATTTAGTGAGACACGTGGAGTTGCTCTGAGTCAGTTGACTCAAGGGATACTGGCTTAGTTTTTTCTGGCTTGAGTTTAGCCAAATATGTTTAAGGGTCCGACTGTCATCCACAGAAACATCCCCATCCAAAATATTATAAAGTTTGGGCAAGCTCCTCATAAACACAAACAGTAAAGTTGTTAATAAGATCAATGGAGACATATACTTCATCAGGGTCTTGTATATTCCTAATCTTTAAAGCATGGGAATATGCCTTCACTTCCTAAGGAGCTTGATTTATTGTAAGAATAAACTAAAATCATGGTGACTAGAGGAGGGTGAGTAGAAATACAGGAAGACAGTTACATAAAGACATTAAAAAAATAAAAAGTGTCGGGCTGAGTCCCAGTGGTGTAAGTGGTTGAGTGTGGGGCTGCGGCCCGTGGGCTTGGCGGTTCAAATCCAGCGGCAGCTCTCAGGAGCAGCACTGGGTAGCACCAACGACCACCACAGGCAGTGATGCCAAAGAAAAACAAAAACAAAAAATAACATTAAAAAATTAAAAAAATAAAAAGTGTCAAAAAATTTTCATTCTATCTTAATTTTAATTTTCTACAAACTTTTTGAAGACCTAACCTACTCTTTATTATAATCATCTGTCTTTAGTATAGGTTAATTTTTTTAAGTCAAAATGGAAAATAAATTTATTTCCGTCAAAAAGAGGTAAAATAATTTTAAGGTTTTATTGCTCGTCATGTGAAAAAATAGGGCACATCTGGAAGATAGTGGTTAAATGAAGTGATTCTAAAGCTAATTTTCCCATTGATTATGGAGAATAGCCAAGGATATTTAAAACTTTGTTTCATGGAATGATATACAATGGTAGTTAGAATTATTTTTAAAAGATAAAAGAAAGTCCATACTCACAAGTAGCCTGACTCGGTCTAAGGGGTGGAAAGGTCATCAGAACAGAGACTTCAGGTAGGTCCTTTTGCTTTGGATGTTCAGTTGTTTGGTCAGCCCAAGACACCATTTTTTCCCTCTCAACTAAATGTTGAATTGCTTTGAATTCAGAATCAAAAGCAGAATTTGATAGGCCAGCTTCTTTTAGTGTATAGTAATATTTTCTGAAGGCTGGAAGTAATGCTTTTAATACTCTATAAATTGAAAGAGACAAAAGGAAAAGAGATAAATAACAAAAACTTAAGTTTTATAATTCTTTTAAACACTATTCAAGTATGAATTGTTGACATGATTTCTCATACGTTTTCTATTTAAAAAGTTTACCAATCAAATGTATGTATTATAAAATATTAAGACTAGAAGGGAAAGAATCTGGGATACAAATTATTCAGGAAGTAGACTGGTTTCAGCTTGTCTTCGTCACACTGCTATTTGCCTGCAGACAAGGGGCACTGTACAATTCCTTCTTCTATAAAATGTAAGACAACTTGATTTATTTGAGAGAAGTGTTTTGAAGACTAAGTACATATAACTGCTTTTTGAAATACAATTTGTTTAAAAAATGAGATATTGCTGTCATTATTAATTACTATGGGAGCTGGTATGACCAACCCCCCCCCCCCCCCCCCCGAAACTACACTATGTCAAATGATGACTTATGTGAGGAAGTTTCACTAAGTTCTTGGGAAATTTTCATTGGTTTTCAAGTTACATTTTTTCACAAAGGTTTTGAAGGTTCCCTCATAATTTGCTATCTAACATAACAAAACAAAACAAAGCAAAAAAAACCCCAAAACCCAACCACCTAAAAAACAAAAACCCAATTCTCCCTCAAGTAGGCTCTTCAATTATTTTCAGATAAGAACTACAAGGTTTTCGAGGCAAGTTCTAAACAGGGATGATAAATATGCAATAATTGGGAAATAGATTCATAGCTCTAACTAGTGAATTTATCTTTTCTACTTTAGAGTGTCATTTAAGCTTTAACTAGAAAACATGAACTCACAGCTCAAAAACTTGTACAATCAAATTTTGCACTTGCACTAGGAAACTCTTATGTGAGAGAATACACCAAACATATGAAAGATTTTGTATCACTCCTGAAATACTGAGGCAGTGACTATATGTTGCAGTTGACAAACAACATACAGGAAAATAGAATCATTTGAAGTATTTTTGGATAAATTAGTAGGAAAGATATATAAACAATAAATTCAATATACACAAAAATAAACATTTTTTAATATTAACCTGTCTCAGATATTTACAACTAGCAATGACAGCAATGTAGGTTGGGTACTGGGCTAAATCCAAGGTTAGCAATTCGAACCCACTTGACTTTTTTCATGGGAGAAAGATGAGGTTGTCTGTCCACATTAGATTTACAATCTTGGAAACTGTACTTAGGGGGGTTCAGTGTCAGTGGATGTGACTTTGGTTTTTACAGTAGGTAAGCACTTGGCTGATAACCACAGGTGGATGAATTGAAACCATCAGCCACTAGGTAGGATAAAAGTTCTGATGATTGGTACCCATAAAGATTAAAGTCTATGAAACCTTATAAGGCACTTCTAGTCTGTCATGTGTCTGAGTCAGAACTGAGTTGATGGATGTTAGTAGCAAGAAAAAAATTGCAATCTTTATTTGTGAGGCTATATAATCAATCTAAGCCAAATGAGAAACAATGGATTCTGATAAGAGTTGAATGAGCCCCCAATAAAAAGATTTTATAATATTAATAAATAACTGGTATTATACGAGGAATCATCTTTGAAGAGAAGTTATTAGAGGAGAAAACTAACAGACCTATTTTTTTTCATTTTGGAATTTTTGTATTATATGACATATACTCAAAATTAAAATTTTAATTCTCTCAAGAAAAGTGTTTCAAAAGTCATGTTGTGAGGTGCCATTTCTAACTTATGTAGAACCTATACACAGAAGAAAGAAACACGGATGAATAATTTGAGAACTGTTCTATGATTGAGTCCACGGATGTATTCACTACCTCATCATTTTTCACCATTCCTCTACTCTAGGAAGCATTCTGGCTGTACTTTTTTTTTTTTTTTTTGTGGGCATCACTGCCTCTAGTGGTCGTGGGCACTACCCAGCGCCGCTCCTGAGAGTCGCCACTGGATTTGAACGGCCAAGCCTGCGGGCTGCAGTTCTGCACTCAACCACTTATGCCACTGGGGCTCAGCGCCTGGTTGAACTTTCAATGCAGGTTTTGTCAGTTCTCCTGGAGGTCCATAACGTAGTAAATAGGCTTTGAAAAAAACCAGAATTCAAATGCATCAATTCTTCTTGGTTTTCTATGTTCATTGTCTAGATTTCACTTGCATATGACTGGAAATATGGTTTCGATCAGGAACCTCAGTCCTCAAATTAACATCTTTGCTTTTGAACACATTTAAAAGTTCTTTTGTAGTAGGTCTGCCTACAGATTCAAAACAATACAGCACTCAATTTCTTGAGTGCTCTTTTCAGGGACATGGATTGTTGATTCAAGAAAAGCGCTATCTTTGAGAACTTCAATCTTTTTTCCATTTATCATATGACAATTATTTCTCATGGGTGAGCCCCTTCGGGCCAGTAGTTAGACTGCAACTGCTGGAAGGGTGGAGAGAAGGGGGGTAGAGAGAGACGGAACCAACTGCAAGGATATACACATAAGCTCCTATTTGAAGGATGGGCATCAGGAGAGTGGGTTGGGGGAGAGGTTGGGCAGTGTAATTTATAAAGTATTGAGGGTTGGTGGGAAGGAGAGAGCAGGGGAAGAGGGGAAGGGATGGAAAAGCTGATACTAGGGGCTCAAGGGTAAAGGCGGACGACTCGAGAATGATAATAGCAGTGGACATGAAAGGTGCCTGGCAATGTGTTTATTTATGTATTGTGAAAAACGATGTACGAGCACCAAATAAAACGATTTAATAATAAAAAAAGTGAAAATGAGGGGACAATAAAACCCCATGTTATAAGAAAAAAAAAGACTCCACACATGATGCCAGTCTTCTTCAAGGAGTTCACCTTCTGAAGTGCTCAGCATGCTTTTTTTTTTTTTTTTTAACCATACTAACTCAAAACTCTAAAATATTGCAAAAAACTAGTTTGGAGAGAAAGAATCACATACACGCTTTCAATTTTTTTGGTATGTTTTCTTAAGATGGCAGACACTTAAAAGCAATCTATCACATGTCCGAAAATAAACTCATTTATTCTGGTAGCTAAAAACAAAAAACTTTCAAAAGTATCTTAGATCTACATTGTTAAAATTTGGTGAATATGCAAATCCATGTACTTACAATTCCGTCTGTCTGTACTGCTGTTCTTGAAGCCTCGCTAGATCCATCGTATGTTTAATTTGTGCTTTCAAGTCTATGGTTTGGAGGTGTAAATGGTGATACTGAAGATCCTTACTAAGTTCCTGGAGAAAACAACAAAAAATACATTTTTATTTTTTATTAAAATGATAAAATCTGAGAGTACTAATAAAATCAATTTTCTATTAATAGTATTCTCTTATAGTCCTTATTTCTGTGGGGGGAAATAGCCCCATGTTCATTTCTGACATTGTTATCTGCATTTTCTCTCTTTTTTGGCTGGCTCCAGGTAGGTTTATTAATTTTTTTGATCTTTTTACTTCATTTCTTTGATACTACTGTTTTTCTAGTCTAGATCTCTGGTTATGCCTTGGGCTGGGAACCTCAAAGTGCACAGATCTAGTCCTCGAGGGGACCTGCAGTAGAAAGCTGTGGCTTTCTCGTCTCATGAAAGTTAAGTCTTAGACACTCACGGGGGCAGACCCCCCCCTGCTACTCTGGGGTCACCAGGAGTCAAAGCTGACTTGATGGCAGTAAGCTGTATTTTAGTTACCTGTCTGCTCTTTGCTATTTCTTTCCTTTTGGTAGTTTTGTGCTTAGCTTGAGCGGAGTCCTGTGGCACAGTGGTTAAGCACTGGGCTGGAAGTCAAAGGTCGCCATTTTGAACCCAGAACTGCACCTCAGGAGAAAGACACAGTGGAAACCCACAGTAGCAAGTCTCCCCTTCCTGTAGGGACATTTATAAGTTGGCACAGTCTCGCTGGCAGTGCGATTTCAGCACTTAGCTTACTCTCCTTTTCGAGCTCCTCAAGCGATAAAGTTATTGATTGATTTCTTAAATTTTTTAAGCAGGTAATTAAAATTCCCAAACCAACCCAATTACCATAGTCAATTCTGACTCATGGCGCCCCAATATAGGGTTCTGAGACTGTAAATCTTTCTAGAGTTGCAGTCTTATTTCTCAACCATGGAGCAGTTGGGAGTACCCCCAATTTTGCAGTTATGAGCTCAAAACCTAACCCACAGACCCAAAGCAGGATATTACTACTATAAATTTCCTTCTGAGACTAGTCTTTACTACATATTCCATAGCATTTGGTCTGTTAGCTGTCCAACACATACCCAACAGTGGCACTGGGGCCCCTTTCCCAATAACCTTAATAAATATTGTATATTTACATATTTAATATATAGTTTATAGATACAAATGTAAGACAGTGGAATTTACCCAAAATTGTATATTGATTTATATGTTAATTTGTTAAAATTAGTACCTAAACATGTAGATCAAGTGCTGGAAATACCCAGATTTTCGCACCATATTGAAACTCAAGTGCTTTCCAATATTCAATTCTCTTTCTAGAGCATATTTAAAGTGCTTGATAGATTGTTATACTATTATGAAATATTACAAGACTATCCTATTACCCTAACAGAATGACTGACATGCTTAGCAAGGTATTTTTGAAGACTTCTATCCTAACTTAGGTGTAGATCACATTGTTGGAAAAATATCACTATATATTCCACAATAGAGAACTATTCAGTCACTATTGTCATTAGCTTTCTTCTTAAGAAGCCATTTTATTTTGTTGCTTGCTGCCCTGGTTATGTCAAAATGCCACCACTAGTTACTCCACTAGTCTCCCCTCTCTCCAGTTGTGTACCAACCTAAAGCTAAAACTATTTGTACCTACTCCTAACCAACCAGAAAATCCATTCACCTGCAAGTCAACATGCATTTCCTAATATCCTTAAATTATAAAATATATTATCTTTGAATATTAAAGATCGCTAGCTCTATTTATTTGCGATTTAAATTAAGACTAATTTTACTAGTTTTTGGGTCAGGTGTTATTTCAGAAATATGAAAATTCAATCAATTAGCTTGCATGCAAGGTTATTAATTCACACGTTCCTTATTGATCGGACTCACTCACTGCCATTGAGAGGATGCTGCCTAATAGAGATAGTACACAGTACCAGGTGCTACTGTTCTGGTGCATTACCAAGACTAGCTGTTTACGGGAGGGGAAAACACTCCTTCTTTCTCCCACAGAGCGGCTGGTGGTTTTGAACTGCTGATCATGAGGGTCGCTCGTCATAATCACTATGTCACTAGCCTCCTCCTTGTTGACTACAAACCACAAAACCAGCTTCAAATGCTCAGCCACTCCTGGGGACAAGAGGCTGTTCTCGAAGAGATTATAGCCTGTGAAACTTTCGAAAGGGTCACTATGAGTCAGAAAAGTAATAAGTTTAGTTTTCAGAAAAAGAAAATACTTTTTATAACTTAATTGCTTAGACTTTTTGATCA
>PVJH01003377.1:68264-96100 GCA_004026705.1 Nesogale talazaci
ACCATTACCTATTACAAATATAGTAGTTTTAGGCCATTTAAGTGTAATATCTTAAGCTCACAGTTTTTAAAATAAATAAAACTAATGATGACCACCTCAATTGACATAGCCTCAAGTACAGTTAAAGAGGAATTACTTTATTCTAATTTACAGGTGCTGTCTCATGAAATAATAACATCACTTAAGAACATCATTACTTTTCTGACATACAAAAAGGCTAACCTAATATTTTGTGAAACAGTAATGGTATATTCAGTGATAACAGTCAAATGAGCCAATTAAGGTTCACAGAGGTAAGTAACAACAGTCTCATAAAGATATTAACTCTACAATGATGACCACAGATTTAAAGATTTGGAGGTCTTCTAAAATAATTTGAACATACAAAATATATTGTTACCTTTGAAATATGACCATTTTGACCCAAGAGACTTATTTCATTTTCTACACGTAGGAGCCAATTTGAATTTGCATTAAATTGCAGTAATTCTTCTTCCTTTTTCTTTTCCAAGCAGGAGCGACGAGCTTTCAACATTGCAATTTTATGATCTCGTTTGAAAGTGGCCTGAAACACCAAGAATTTAATAGTCAATCTAGTTTTTATGACGTGATGTATATGATATTAGTAAAATAGCATATTTTTTATAAGTTTACCACTGCAATCTATTAAGTTAAGTTATATTTTTGTATATAAAAGCTATTTCGGCTGAGCCCCGGTGGCGTAGTGGTTGTGTGCAGGACTGCGGCCCACTGGGACGGAGGTTCAATTCCAGCAGTGGGGCTGGGCCTCCTACTCCCACCACCGGAGAGCAGTGATGCCAAAAAAAAAAAAAAAAAGCTATTTCCCCCTTGAAACCTTGATAAAACTCTGCTTGCTGAAAAGTGGAAATTGACTTAGTAATTTATATAAAATTAGTTAGTAATTTTTATAAAATTACACGTTGAAAATTACAGTTGAAAGTTTATGGTGTTCAGAAATAACATTGGCCAAATTAAAGTCTACGAGTTTATTTACCAAAATCACTTTCATAATATAATTTAATAAATTTCTTTTTTCCTTAAGCAAAACCAAAGTAGCTGCATGTTTTGCTCTTGTCATTTCAAAAAAATGAAAAGAAATGATGAAATAGAGTACTCTAGGGCTCTTTTTTCATCTATAAGGCCTTAGGTTGGTGGAAATGGTAGTAAAGAGATATTTTATCAGAAAGCTTATTTATCAATATCTGACCTCGCTTGATGATTTGTTCAGAAGGTGTAATGGGTATGTGAATAGTTTCTGGTTGGTACTTTTTATTGAGATAAAAATGGGCACATTGGAGCCCTGATGGTGTAATAGTTTAAGAATTGGGCTGCTATTTCCAAGGCCTGAAATTATAATTCCCTAAAGATTTTTAAATTGTTTTACAAAGCGTTAACAGTCTCGGCAACACACAGGACAGTTTTATGGTAGGGTTGCTATCAGTCAGCATTGAGGAGATGGTAGTGAGTTTTTTTTGTTTATTACTCTAATGTAATTTTATCATGGGAACTGCAGGCCAAAGCAACTTGACCTCTCTAGATTGCGGCCAGTAGCTATGAACTCAACAAACCACAGCCACAAAGAACGGATCTGAGACAATATACCTGGATAGATTGGACTAAGCACCTTCAATTGTTTTTCAAAAGCAAAAGATAAAAAAAAAAAGATAAAAAAAGCAAAAGAGCAATCAGTGTACATTTGAAATTTGAAGGTATGATCTTTAGTATCTTTTATCAAATATGTAAATACAGCTAGCAACTATCTTTAGTGACTAAGGTACAAACTTATGAGAGATTTAAGGTCAGGCAACGGTAGATATAATGAAGCCATAATCAACTTACGGAAGCGATAATCAAACTGGTAAAATGTTACTTGATCTACATTTCGAGAAAAATACAAGGGTCAAAGAGAATCGGACTCCATTTCAGGCTAGTCAGATACATCAGGTAAAAACTGGTGGATAGGGGCTGAGCCCTGGTGGCATAGTGGTTGTGCGCGGGACTGTGGCCCACTGGGATGGAGGTTCAATTCCAGCTCCACAGGAGCAAAGGCTGAGCCTCCTGCTCCCACCACCAGAGGGCAGTGATGCCCCCCCCCCCCAAAAAAAAAACCTGGTGGATAGGCATCTTCATTCTCACCAAGGTTCTTGATTCTTTAAATTCTCTAGTCAATTATATCTTAATCACTCTTTGTCAATGTGAGACCAGAAAAATAAAGTAAATTACCAGACCCACCATGCCTCCCCAAATGAAGATAATCAAGAAAACAAGATAAAAAAAACCATAAAGTGACAGAGGACAAAAGTATTTTCAGACTAATATTAAGATACAAACAGGACCTTTTTCTATTTCTATCATACAGCAGATTTCTACAGCCTAGAAAAATTTTAATAGTACAACTGAATTCTATAGCACTGAAAATGAGAGACAACTAATATGAAAAGCCAGGTGATTAAAGATTTCAGAAACTTAAAACAATGCTATTTTTTCATTATCTAATTTTTTGGGGGAATGTAAAGTATTATTTATTTGAACAATATTGCACCTACATTGGTATGTAATGGCTTTTTAGTTTAAAATAAACTGATTCAGAATTTACCTCACTAAATTTCGGCTTTAAATTTTAGAATGGCAATGCCAGTAGACTGGGATAAACTAAAGTTCCTAGGTCTTAAATATTTGTAAGAGTGAAACAAGGTCCTGAACCTTGGAAAGTTTGAAACCCTAGCTAGACTAGAAGGTGAATGATAGACTCTCTTGACATTCTAATATTGGCTCAGCAGATTAAGGGACATCAATCTCATTGAGTGTTTAGTTATCTGATTTGAAAATTAAGGGGAAAGATTAGTGGCTGCCCATAGGAGTTGCTTTATTAAGTTATCTTGGGTTTGCTTTAAGATTCCTAAATTTTATAGAAACACACAGAAACCAGAGCGAAGCGTAATCTGTGTGATGGCAGCAATATTTAAAACTGTAAAAAGTTGAACTAAATCTCCCCAAAGTATTTCTTCATAGTACTTATAAATATTACCCATTAAATAACTGCATCCCTGATGATGCTCCTTGGGGGACATTTGCATTTTGGGTGCTACCCCACCTCTCTTGAACCACTGACCTGGGAACAAGGAAAAGGCAAGTATGTTTTGAAGGCATCAAATACCCATGTAATCTTGATATTAAAGCAAAATACTTCCCATTAAGATTTCAAAAGGATGTCATTATTTTATTTAAAAATGCCCCAAATAACGTGAAAAGTGTTTAAAGGGAATGCATAAGTCTATAATTTTTGGTGTTATTACTACTTTGCCTCAAAGAACTGCTAATGTGATAAACTTATTTTATTAGAAATTACTTAGGGACTATCTTAATATGGCCATAAAATTACCCAGGAAATTACTTTAGTACTAATTGCAGAATCCATACCTTAGGGTAATTTATTATAGCTGAAAACAATTTTGAGGCCTTTTTATAGATCTTTTTTGTAAGTTACAGAGAAAAATAAAATTCTGTGACTTAGCAGTTAATATTAACAATGAATCTTTTGTTGTTTTCAAAAATATTGCCAGTGGCTGTGTTGCTCAAGGATGTTAAAGTGCAAATTTAATAAAGTCTAATAAAGATGTAACTTTAATTTTTTCTGCTTAAATTTGAAATACAAACTGGTGAATTTTTGTAAATTGACATTATTTATAAGTATTAGATAAAATAATTACCCAACACAGGGTAGAAACACAGGGTAGAATCCTTTAAATCTTGATGACTTAACCATTTTAATTAGGACTCCAAGACGCGTCATTACTTCACTTGCACAATGGTAATAAGCATAATATTGAATGATGCAGAAAGCATCAAGAGAATATCTTAGGAATACAGAGCCACTATTGTACCAAAAAGAATTAATTTACATCCAACCATTTCAAAAAACTGCACATGAGTAAGAACCATTGGTACTGAAGGCACAAGTTAATACTGAAAGCATTAACCAAAAACAACACTCCAGGAATTGATGGAATCCCAGTAATATGCTTCAAACAAGCTGGTGAAGCACTGAAGCATTCACTTATCTCAGAAAATTTGGATGAGGCGAGTTTGACTAGAAATGATCCATATTTGTCCTCTTACCAAAGAAAGGGAACCCAACAGAATATGCAAATTACAGAACACTATATTTTATAATAGCATACAAGTAAAATTTTGCTTTAGATTATCCAACCACAGTTGCAGGAGTACAATGACAAGGAGCTGCTAGAGGATCAGACCAGATTTAAAGAGGAAGCGGAATAAGGGATATATCATTGCTGATACCAAGTGGATTTTGGCTGAAACAAGGGAATATCAGAAAGTTGATTATTTGCAGTTTTTTAAAAATTGACTTTGCAAAGGCATTCTGACTATGTGGATCAGAACAAGCTATGGATAGCCTTGAGAAAAATAAGCATTCCAGAATACTTCATTTCGCTCATGTAGAACCCATAATATGGATTAAGAGACAGTTGTGCAAACAAAGATAAGGGAATTCTGCATCACTTACAATCAGGATCCCATCACCAGGGCAGTGATGCCTAAAATTAAAAAAAAACAAAAAAACCCGCTCACTCACAATCAGGAGAGGGTGTGCGCATCAGGGCTGTATACGCTCACTATGTGTATTCAATCTGAATGCTGAGCAAATGATCAGAGTAGGTGGATTGTATGAAGAAGAATGTGGCAGCAGGATTGCAGGAAGGCTTAACAATAACCTGCTAATAAGCAGGGGATACAATCTTGCTAGCTGGAAGTCAGGATGCGTTAAAAGCAGTTGCCAATCAACATCAAGGATCACAGTTTCCAGCATGGATTACAACTCAATGGAAAAAAAAACAAAATCCTCCCTCCTGCACCCATAGGTCACATCATAACAAATGGAGAGAAGAATGAAGTAATCAGGAGCTTAGTCTTGCTTGGATTCATAATCAATGCTCACGGAAGAAGCAGTAAAGATCAAGCTATGCATTCGTTGCATTGGGTAAATTGTGCATCTGCTGCACAATGTGCTGAAACGCAAGGAGGACTAAAGTATGCCTGACCAAAGCCACATTGGACATTGAATAAGGAAGATTAATGAGGAATGGACGCATTTGGATTATGGTGCTAGCAAAAAATATTGAAACTGGGCTGAGCCCTGGTGGCGTAGTGGTTGTGCGCGAGGCTGCGGCCCACTGGGACGGAGGTTCAATTCCAGCAGTGGGGCTGGGCCTCCTACTCCCACCACCGGAGAGCAGTGATGCCCCAAAAACCAAATATATATATATATATTGAAAGTAACATGTACTTCCAAAAGAACAAAGGTGTTTCGGAAGAAGTCCAGCCAGAATGCTCCTTCCTTAGAGTTAAGGAGAGTGAGCACGTAGTTTCACATATTTTTGACAGGCTGTAAAGAGGCTATTCCCTGGAGAAGACTTGTTAAGCTAGAGGGGGAGAGAAAAAGAGGAAGGCCCTTGACCAAATGGATTGACACAGTGGCTGCATCTTGGCCTCATACTTAAGAACTGTGAGGTTGACCAAGAATAAGGCAGTGTTTCGGCACCATGATCAGAATTGATTAGACAACACTTAACAACAACAGCCAATTACGAAACTCACTTGTTCCACCAAAATAAGACACTCAAGTAGACAATGTGAACAATTTTCCCTATTATTCTAATCTCTATTGCCCTTCCATTTCCATGTATTTGCTACATAATAGACAAAATGAATAATCCCTCTCAGTATAATCCAGCAGTACTCAACCTTCCTATTGCTGCCATGCTTTAATACAATTCCCCATGTTGTGATGCCCCTCAAGTATAAAATTATTTTTGTTGCTACTTTATAACTGTAATTTTACTAATGTTATGAATCAGGCGACCCCTGTGTAAGGGTCATTTAACCCCCATAGGGGTCGCAGCACACAGGTTGAGAACCATTGCTGTAAACAATACTTAACCAATCATATTGAAACTATAAAATGTGCATATATATACATGAATATGTGATGTATAATACATATTATTCCGATAGTATAGTTTAATATCAGTAGCTCAATCAGTACCAATGATAAATTATTTTCTCAGTATATTAAATCTTTGCCATCTAATAGGTTGAGGAAAGCAAAAAGACCATTTTAAAGCATTCTAAAATTTGGCTTTAGACATTAAAAATATAAAACTTTTAGATACAACTGTTGGAAAAGTGGGAAAAGAAAACATTTCAGAAGCACATAATTAAAACCAGAATTCATAAAAACACAATTTATGATCAATGAACATCAAAACTGGTGTGAATTAACCATAATTTTCAACTTTTTAAAAAACTTTCTAATTTCAACTACTATTTTACATACCTAGATATATATATTTTCCTGCTTAGGATTCATGTTTACATTTTACTCACCTGCAACTAATCCTAAAAAATTCTTAGCCACAACACATTTTTTGCCTATTGCTTTGTCCATGCCCCATTATCTATCCCTTTTAAACGCCGACTAAAGGAGCGTATGACTCTCACTCTACTCTTGGTCTTATTTAATTCGCCATCTCCTTATGCTACAAGTGATGTGACCGATTCACCTCCTTGATTTTCCTTTATTGCTGAATCTCACATGCAAAAATGCAAAGGAATATAAACACGGGCTGGAATCGGCATGAATTCAAAACAGTTTCGTATCTATAAATTTGGTGCTCTTGAATAAGGTAACTTCTCTCTGTACCTTAGCTTCCTCATTTTAATAAAGAAAACACCACTACTAGGGTCTCACAGAATGACAAGTTAATGTAGTTAGTGTTTTAAATAGTGGCTGATGAATAGTAAATGTTGCTGAGGTTCTACATCACCAGGCTGAATATGCACTCTTTTTTTTTGGGGGGGGGGGGGCATCACTGCCCCCTGGTGGTCGTGGGAGCTACCCAGCGCTGCTCCTGAGAGCCACCGCTGGAATTGAACCACCAAGCCCATGGGCCGCAGTCCCACACTCAACTACTTATACCACTGGGGCTCAGCCTGAATTTGCACTCTTCTTATTACACTCCCCAGAAGCACCTTTGTCGCATACTATTTTCTATGTCAATTTCTCACATAATGAAGATTTTCCAAACAAAAATCATGGGTAGTAAACACCAAAATGTCGAAATCTTTTTAAAAGCAAGCCTATCATGACTCCACAGCCGTGGTGTTTTCACTTGCCTCATATGCTTGTGAAAGTCTGACACTGAAAAAGGAAGATGAAAGAACTGATAGGCATGAATTATGGTGCTGGTGAAGAATATTACAAGTTCTAAGGAATGCCAGAAGAAAAAACAAAACTTTCTTGGATGAAGTACAACTATAGTGTTCATTAGAAATGAGAATGGTGAAATTTATTCTCATGTACTTTGCCAAGTGTTATCAGGAAAGACTCGTATCTGAAAAAGGACATCATGAGAGAACTTTATAAACCCTACAGAAGCTAAATCTACACCTGCGGTTCTATTAGTTTGTTTCCTGCTTTGGACACCCAAGAACTTAACTTTCTTTTTTGTATACCTTGTTAAAATTTCTCCAGCATTTCTTGCTGCTCACACAAAATAGGTGGTTAATATAGCTGCCCTTGCCTACCATTACGAAGTTTTATTCCTCCCCTTACCAACTCATTAAGTTTACAACAAGGCCATATTGAAATGTGTGTTGTTTAGAGGGGTGGGAGTGGGGTGTACTAATCCAGTAGGTGTGAAGTCTTATGTAAGAGTGGATACTTGGACATAGACCCACAGGAGGAAGATGACTATAAGACAGAAGTAGACTTAAAATGATGTACCATCAAGATAAGGAATGCCATGGAGTTCCAGCCTCATTCATGTCTCGAGAGGACCACTGAATATTCTTCCTCAGAGGCCCCAGAATAAACCAGACTTGACTATGAATAGCTAGTCGTTAAACTGAGACAATAAATTTGTTCTTATGCTAGAATTAGAAATACATTTATCAAAGTTTCTACAATGCCATCATAAAACTATTAAATACCTTTTCTACTCTATCTTCAGAGCACACCATTTCAATTTGTTTATGGCACTGTTGTTCATGGAACATCTTAAGTTCATTTTCCTTTAGTAACATTTCCAACTTCAGATAGTCTTGCCTGATTTCTCCTCGATTCTGGAACAAGCAGGTCAGAATTTCTTGAAATCTAGAAAACATATAAATACAATCATTAAAAATATTTAAATGCCAGGGCTGAGCCCCGGTGGCGTAGTGGTTGTGCGCGGGACTGCGGCCCACTGGGATGGAGGTTCGATTCCAGCTCCACGGAGCAAAGGCTGGGCCTCCTACTCCCACCACCTGAGGGCAGTGATGCCACACACCCCCCAAAAAACAAACAAACAAACAAACTTTAAATGCCTAAGTCAACCCTGGTGTCTGAGTGATTCCCAGGCCTCAGCGAAAAGGACAAGCTTCCAGGTCAGTGCGATCAGAGCCCTGAAGATGAGGGGCACCACCCCTAAATACAGACTCATTTTCCACTTACACCTTCATTGGCAGAGTAGCTGCCAAGAACAAAGGCCGCATCTCTCGATACCTGGCAATCAAATACAGCACTGCCTCTTGGATCGACTGTTTCTCTGAGGTGCCCACCAGTGTATTTGGGGAAAAGCTTCAAGAGCAAGTCAAGGAGCGATTCTCCTTCTCCGAGACTGAGGAGGTCCCTCAGAAGAATCTGGATGTGATGAAGGAGGCCATGGTGCAGGCAGAGGCCACCGCTGTGAAAATGACTAGGAACCTGGAGAACCGGGAGAAGAAACACTTGAAAAAGGAAAAGAAGTGACTGGCTGCACTTGTGCTTGCCTCTCAGGAAAACAGTGCTCCAAGAGCGTGGGGTTGGCGGGCAGGAGACCAATGGGGAAAGGCCCCAAAAGAAGAAAAAGCAGAGGGTTCGGGAGGTTCCCCAGGAAAATGGATTTGAAGACCTAGCTCTCTCTGCTCTCCCTAAACCCAGAAAAAGAGTCTGAAGGAGAAGCTGGTCAGCAGTGATCCAGAAGGGACACCTCTCCCCTCGAAGAAACTGAAATCTCTGCAGCAGCAAACATCGGGAGCATCTCAAAGAAAAAGAAGTTCCCCCCGAAAGGGGAGCCTGTCAGCAGACGACCCAAGGAGGAGGCTGACAGTAGCATGAGCAGCAGCATTACAAAAAGAAAAAAATTTAAACACCAGTCCAAGAAGATTAAAATGGACATTCCTTGGTGCCCCCCGATGCTCTTAATTAAAAAAAAAATCTCTCTCTCACACACACAATATTGTGTTGCCACCCCATCCTCCAACATTGTAGTATTCTAGTAACTCATTTTTTTTGTAAATCAAAGTATAGAGTGTATAATAAATTAAATGTATGAACACATGAATTTACAGCACTTGAATAGTTAAGATTCCAGGATAAACAGCAAGCAAGTGTTGTTTACAAAGGGCTATTAAGCTTATTTTACTAGGTTAATTTTTTTTTCTGTCTCATCTTCTTGCCTAAGGAAGCACATGTTATTCAAATATAGGAATCATAGGGCTTCTTGGATTAGTAATATATTTATGTCTAGTTGTACATCTATGTAATACAACAGCTTAGTAAATAGATTTGTTTCTACAAAAGGAATGATAATGTCAAGTCCAGTTGCTATACAGCATCATGCTGTGGCCTAGTGTTGGCTCACTATTTAGAAATAAGCAGGAGGAGGGCATAATCACATGGTACCTTCATGGGTCCCTAGTGAAAATGAGAGATAGTTTTCAGAATTTTTACAGTGAAAACACATCATACGGTTAGATACCCCCTACAGAGTGGCATAAGAGCCAGCTGATGCTGTCAGGGCCACAAACATCCAAGTTAAGAACATGGTAAAGCTAAAAAAGCTGCTACATTGTATTTTTTCCAAAGGACAAAACAGATCTAGAAGATCAAAGTTGAGGACTCTGACCCAGATCTTCTCCAAATGCATAAAGTCTTCAAGATAATTCCTGAAAGCCCCAAACATGTAATTCTGTGTCTTCCTGAGTCAAGAGAATATTCTACTTTTTGTTTGTTTGTTTGTGTCTTTTGTAATTCTGTGTCTTCCTGAGTCAAGAGAATATTCTACTTTTTGTTTGTTTGTTTCTTTTTTTTTTTTTTTTTGGGGGGGGGGCATCATTGCCATCTGGTGTTCATGGGAGCTACCCAGTGCTGCTCCTGTGAGCCGCCGCTGGATTTGAACCAGCGCTGGATTTGAACCGCCAAGCCCGTGGGCTGCAGTCCCACACTCAACCACTTATGCCACCGGGGCTCAGCCGAATATTCTACTTTTATAAAAATACATCTATACTTTTAAATCATATCTACAGTGATAGTATAAACAGTCACATATAGGCAAAATCTGTAAGGAAAATGACTTTAAAACTTTGAAATAAAATTATAATAAAGCATATATATTTAAAAATAAATGTTCTTTGGCTAGAACTTTAGATATATTTGAAGGATCTGTGGTAAAAATCCAGTCAATTTACGTCAGTAGTTATTAATGAGACTCTATTGGGAACGAATACAAGCCACAACACATTGACTTTTACTGCAGTTTTGTCAAACTAATAAATATTTCAGTGGAAATATGTAGGGACCTTGCAATTTCATTGTATTAAATTACAATAACACCAGTGCCAGTAAATGAATTGATAAGGTATCTTTAGGCTATTCCCAAAGATTCCTTAATTTTTCTGTAACTTTATCCCAAGGACATTGCGAAATACTTGACAATTTTGTGGTCCACACTTATTTCAATTGGTGGTGTTTATGGTTTAGAGTGGGAGAAAGGGATTAGGATCAAAGGAGGGTTCTAGAAAACATCTTTAAAAAAAACCGCTTTATTTTAAAAGAGAAAGGTAACCTAAACAATGACTAGTATCACTTTAAAAGGGAAAAGTAACCTAAGTGAGGACTATTATATATTTTCTAATCATTTAAAATATTAAAGTAACTAGAAAACAAAGGGGGCTGAGCCCCAGTGGCCTAAGTGGTTGAGTGCGGAACTGCAGCCCACGGGCTTGGTTTAAATCCAGCGGCGGCTCTCAGGAGCGGCACTGGGTAGCACCCACAACCACCAGAGGCAGTGATGCCTCCCCCCCCAAAATAACAAAAAAACAATGGCTAGCACCAATAATTTTAAGTAACACCTAATAAATATAACCTTCATAGATTTCTTAGAATAGTCAAAAGTGAAGTTTTATTACTACTTTCTAAAAACAATTATCATTCTGATTTTCCTTAAAAAATCTTTCTTTTATATATTTAAATGACATAGTGTTTTATGTTTTTATGGAAAAACAAACTTTGAAACTCATGTTAATAAAAATGTCTTCTGTAACAATGATTAACAGAATAAAGTTAACTTGCATAACAATAAACAGAATAAGTATATTTGCATATTTCTTTTAAGAATCAGTTACATTTGAGGGAAAATGTCAAAGGTTATAAGGTATAGATTTTATATCGCCTCACTGCCCTGGTGGGAGTAGGAAGCCCAGCCTTGCTCCTGGTGAGCTGCTGCTGGATTTAAACCGCTAACTCTGTGGGCCGCAGTCCTGCACACAACCAGTGTGTCACCAGGGCTCAGCTATGGTATAGATTTTATTTATCAATACCTTCCTTATAAACAAAGAAAAGTATTCATTATGTTTTTAGAAAGTACAACACAGAGTTTTTACTGTTAGGTAAAGTTCAAATTGAAATTTGAAAAATCTGCAATTAAGGAAGTCTACTAATGATCCTTGGAGCCAGGAATGGCAAAACTTTGTCTCTCTCCCTTTTTTTCCCAATGACTTTATTGGGGCTCTTACAGCTCTTATAACATTCCACGTATCATTTGTATAAGCATATTTGTACATATGTGCCCATCTTCATTTCCAAAATATTTTCTACTTGAGCCCTTGGTATAAATTCCTCTCCCCCTCCCTTTTTAAATAAATCATTTTATTAGGGGCTCATACAACTCCCATCATGATCCATACATATGTCAATTGTATGCAGACCACATTTGCACACTTGTTGCCATCATCACTCTTGAAACATTCTCCCTCCACTTAGGGCCCCAGTACCAGCTCCCCACATTTTCCCTCCCTCCCTACTCCCCCATGAACCTTTAATAATTTACAAATTGTTATTACTTTTTCATATCATACACCATCTGATGTGTCTCTTCACTCACTTCCCTGTAATCCATACCCCAGAGAAGAGGTTGTATGTAGATCCCTGAAATTGGTTCCCCCTTTCTACTCCAACCTCCCTCCACCCTCCTGGTATCACCACTCCCACCACTGGTTCTGAAGGGATCACATATCCTGAATTCCCCATTTTTCTGGCTCCAGGGTACATCCCCTGGTCTAGCTGGATATGTAAGGTAGAATTGGGACCATGATAGTGGGTGGGAGGAAGCATTTGAGAACTAGAGGAAAGTTGCATATTTCAATGTTACTACACTGTACCTTGACTGGCTCATCTACCTGCAACATCTCTGTAAGGGGATGCTGCTTCACGTATTTGATGGGCTTTATTCCCCAATCTGTACTCCCCCTCATTTAAAATGATATAATTTTAGTTCTTTGATGCCTGACACCAGATCCCTGTGACACCTCATAGTAACACAGGTTGGTGTGTTTCTTCCATGTGGGCTTTGTTGCTTCTGAGCTGGATGGCCGCTTGTTTACTTTTAAGCCTTTAAAACCCCAGAGGCTCTATCTTTTGGAACCGGGCACCATTATCTTTCTTCACATTTGCTTATGCATGCATTTGTCGTCACTGATCATATCAGCAAGTTGAGCACCCAACGTTATGATTTTCAGTTTTTGAAGCCTGATAACTGATCCCTTTGACACCTCATGGTCCCAAAGGCTGGTGTGCTTCTTCCATGTGGGCTTTGTTGCTTCTGAGCTAGATGGCCACTTGTTTATCTTCAAGCCTTTAAGACCCCAGACGCTACATCTTTTGATAGCCAGGCACCATCAGCCTTCTTCACCACACCTGCTGTATATTGTACATGTTATCAAGACTAGCTCCTGCAGAAGGAGATGCTTGGATGGACAGTGAAAAGGAGGCAGGCCTTCAATGAGATAGATTGGATCAGTAGCTGCAGTGATGTACTCAAGTATAAAAATAATAGTGAGGTTGGCAGCTTAGCATAAGGTGGTGTTTTCTTCTGTTGTAGATACAAATAGGAAATGATGGCTTGATTGGCACCTAACAAGAACTAATCTGTAAGAGACTAATTAGTAAATGAAACTAAGAATTGGTGAGCTATTCTCTGTACGTAATGACTCCAAATAGTTGATTGTTTTTTAATCCTTTTTTTAAATTATTATTATTTTTTTTATCCTTTTAAAGAATTTTACATTTAAGAAAAAGAGATTTCTAGTTGGATGAGGACCAAACCTATACTGCACTTTCCAAAAATGAAATACCATAGTATAACAAGAATGTTACAAGTTTTCCTTAATGAGATTAAATAAATATAAGTAATCACTTGCATTTATTTAAATAACCCTTCTAAATTGGTGGCATGCAATAAAAAAAAAGTATGATAAGCCTAATATAAAAGCATTACTTTGAAAATGGGTAGTTAGAGGAATTAGCACTTATGACTTAAAATACTTTAGAAAATCTCCAATATAAGTACATATCTTATAATGTATCAACAGTATTAAAGTGATCTATGATCCTTGATAGAGAAAAAACTGTTAAACTTATTTATAACGCTTGTCAAGTAGCACAAAATGGGAGCAAAGGGATTAAGATTTGAAAGATGTGATTTACAACCCTTTTGTGTAAATGAAGACAAAATACTTCCCTGTTGAAACTTCAGTGGCGCAATCGTTTAGCACGCGGTACTTATACGAAAATACTTCCCATTTATTTTGCATGGCTCTAGACACTTCATGCAGTTAATGTGGATCTAACATAATTGAAAAAAAAAACCCTTAAAACATACAAAAAATAAAGTATTATTTTAGCTCAGGGTCTTGAGTCACTAGAAAGGCCAAACAAATAAATAAAAAGCTTTTCAAATCAGCGATATTTTCTGCAAAACGTTGTCAAATTCACTGTCATTGAGTTGATACTGATTCATCGTGAACCCCGTGGGTTTCTGGGACTTATTGACTTTAGGAGTAGAAAGTGCTGTCTTTCTCCTGAAGAGCAGCTGGTGGTTTCAAACTGCCGACCACACAGATCACAGTGCAACACATCACCACTACACTACCAGGTTTAGTAAGACCTTGTAAAGGAGGTGACATTACTTACTAAGGGTTCTTCTTTTACTTTATAACTCACATCAAATGATTGGAAGGCATCAGGTAAATAAAGTTTAGAATATTCTAACTCAGAAATTGGTCACTTTTCCCAGTTTTGGTGACCCAGCCATCTTGATGCAAAGCAAGAATCTCCTGACAGCCAAGAAATAAAAGCTACCAGGAAGAACACATGGGAAATTTGGAAATGAATGTGGCAACATGTGTGTAAATATGCTTGATACAAATGATGTACTGAATGTCGTAAGAACTGTAAGAGCCCCCAATAAAATCATTGAGCAAAAAAAAAAAAAGAACACAGGGGAAATCTCTACATCAAGTGGCAGAGAAGTGGGACGACAGTACAGAGACCAGGAGACAGCCACAATGAGACACAGCCTAGGAGCTGGGCCACTGAGCAAGGAGCAGAGAAGCAGAGCAGAGGAACACTTCCTGGTCACTGAGGCAGAGGCCAAGATCAGATCAGTGTTCGCCTGCTAGTTCAGGAGTGCTTCTGTGGACTAATAGTTAATGATCGAAGAGTGTGAGGTCTACGAGGCCACTGCAACAATTATTAAACCCAGCCAGAAAAGTGGAGTGCTGTGGGAGGAATAATTATCGTCAGAATAGAGTGAAAGAAGGAAGCAAAGTAGGGCCATGCCTGATGGTTGTGATGCAGTAATTAGCTTTGGGCTGCTGTGGGTTCTCCTTTCCACTGAGGCTAGCGGCTAGGTTAGAGGAGGTCAGATGTTGCAACCTCCACGTTTTCTCAGACCTCAGATTATTAATTACATAACAAAAATCGTTATCACTGCAGATTCAAAATCACTATTCTAGCCCTTTCTTTATGCACTTCCTTTTCCCCCTTATACACTTCAAGACTCCTTCTTGACTCCATTATGCATTATAAGACAAAACGATGCAAAATACTAATAAGTTTTGATTAGCGTCTTATGAACAGGAGAATCGCAGAAAATTAGGTCTAGAGAGCTTCTAACAGATTTAAAGTTAAACAAATCTAATCAAAGTTGACTAAATTGTTTTATTACAAAATCCTCAGACCTTTTGATACAATGATGCATTCTGTACCATCTCTTAGATTCCGTCAATAAGACAATTCAGAAATGTTCGGTTTCTTAGAACATAAGAATTTTCATTTCTTCAACTAGTACCCTAATGGTTCAATTCAGAAAGCATAATTCTACACAATAAATTCTACACAATAAATGAATCTTAATATTAAACATCGGGTTGG
The DNA here is from genome assembly GCA_004026705.1 of Nesogale talazaci. Classification (NCBI taxonomy): domain Eukaryota; kingdom Metazoa; phylum Chordata; class Mammalia; order Afrosoricida; family Tenrecidae; genus Nesogale; species Nesogale talazaci. The sequence continues at coordinate 83,821 of PVJH01003377.1, forward strand.
ATTAAAACCTACATATACCTTAAAATGAAATTTTCTTTTTTACCTCTTGATTTCTTTTTCCTGAACGTTTGAAATCATTAATTTTGGTTTGTGATCTTCATCAGCGAAGGCTTTCTGTTCTTCATAAACTTTTAGCTTTTCTTTTAACATTGAAATCTAGTAGACAGAAAATACTAGTTAAAATACACAATAGGTATTCACTACTTATGACTATCATTCTGAAAATACAGTGAAATTTTGGCAGGAGGAAATAAACCAAATTCCTAGTATAATACAAAAAAATTGTTCAATTTTATGGCAGTTAATTTTATTGAGAGATTAGTATAAGGAAACAACAAAAAATAAAAATAGGCAAGTAGGAGGCAAACTCCCATGAGTTGAGGTAAAAAGTGAGGTAGGTTAGCAAAACCATGCAAGAAGTTGACATACCTCTTTCTTCTGCTCATTACAGATCTTTACATATTGAGTTATATGACTGTTCAGACTAAGAACATTGCTCTTCAACTGTTAAAAAGAATTTATCAGTGAGTATAAAGACATCATTATCAATTTCATATACAAACATGTTATTAGGTCCTCATTAATTAGCTTCCACTAATTGCAAATTTAAGATAATTATGGTCATGTGACAATCATGATTAGCTATGTACATATTTAAAATACACAAGAGGATGTGCTGAGCACAGTAATATCATAAATAAAAACATAAATAATTCATTCAATTACTTGAAAAGATACTTTTAACTATTGAAGCAATCATTTACAATATAAACTACTCTATTTCCTTAGATTTCCAAGAAATTTGAAGTAAAAGTTACATATCACCCACTGAGAGGTTTCTGTCATCATAGTTTGGTCAGGATTGTCAGTGATTTGGCAGTTTAGACCTAGTAATACCCCATGACATGACTACTGGTTCTTTGAATTTGAGTCAGACACAGACTCCAGATCCAGAAAAATGAAGCAAATTTTCCCATGCTATCCTTAAGAAGTACGTGACACCACCAAGGAAACTTCCTTTCAATTGCACTAGGGCTGTGATCTAACTTAAGGGGATTGTATTCCATCCTAACCTTCTTAAAACTGAGAGGCTGCTAATAGCAGACCCATTACGGAGTGGATAATGTTTGTTAGGCTATATCATGGAGACTAACTCAGACCTTAACAGCAAACATGACTCTCAGTGATAGGACAGGGTAGAGATAGATCCTCCTGTCAGATTCCAAATCCATTAACTCTGCATTGGAGAAGAAAGCTCTGCAATGAGTCAGCATCAAATCGATGGCGATGAATTTAGTTTTGGGAATGGCAAAATCACTGAGAACCCTGAACCAAGTTGACATGAAAAAACTATCACCATCCATTCACAAATTCAACTAAATTTTACTGAGTTCTTATGAATTATCCTTTTCAAATTGGGTCTTTGGCAATGGAAAAGTAAACAGAACATGAAACACACAAGTCCAAATACTTGATTCTGAAGACCTGTCCACTACTCCCTTATGATCTTAGAATTAAGAGTGTCGGCTGAGCCCTGGTGGCCTAGTGGTTGTGTGCGGGACTGCCGCCCACAGGGTTGACAGTTCAAATCCAGCAGCAGCTCTCCAGGAGCAAGGCTGGGCTTCCTATTCCCACCAGGGCAGTGATGCCACAAAAAAAAAAAAATTAAGAGTGTAGAAGTCTCTAGTACTCAGAGTACTGACTTTCTCAATGGTAAAATAAAGTTAAAAATTCCATCCTCAATGGGTTAGTACAAAGATTATTATAAAAAGACTATAAAATTCCTATTTCCATATAGTATATTAATATAATAATACAGCTTTTCTAAGCATACAAAGAGCATATGAACATTTCTGTAGGGATGACATTTTTTCATCTTCAGACACAGGACTGTCTGAGAGGCAAGGTGGCAAAAGAGTCCTTATACCAGTTATTATCTACGTCTCTTTCAATTCTGAAATGATGCCATTTTAAATACACAAAATGGTTATAAGAATAATTAAGTTATTGTGTATCTATTACATTTCTGGAGCTAAGCGAGATTGATTACATCAGCATCAAGGGCATGAAAAGATAGTAAAGTCCATTTAATTGTCACAACTACTTTATGAAGAAGGTAAATACTTATTTTATAGATGTAGTCACAAAAGCTTGAGCGATTAACAACTAGGTACAAGTGCCAGTATTGGTGCTGTAGATGTGTTATAACTACGAGCCCTCAAATACAATCTACGTAGCCAAAGTCTTGGCTCATTTTTCTCAAGTGCCATCGAAATAGCATGTTGTGAGAGAGAGAGGTGCCATAGCACCATACTTCCCCAAAGACTCAGTCAGAGAATACCATTATAAATGTAATGGAAGAGTTTATCTGTCTGTGCAAACATCAAATTAAATAGACCAGTAAGTACATCTCTAATTCTGTCTTCTAACTCATTAAAATAGATTATTAAGATCACATTAGAATTATAAAAAAATAATATAAGCTCAATAACAAGTAAGAAATAGTTTATACACTTACAGAAGTTTTAATGTCCTTTGCACGGTTAGCATATTTAAGAGTGTTATATGTATCATCGTAGAACACAGAAGAAGGACTAATAGCAGCTATCATTATAGTTTGACAGTTTCCTCCAAGCGAATCCTTTAACAAACGGGTGAGCTTACTATTTCTATAAGGAATATGCTGATTCTTCCTCTGAAAGTAAAAGAAGAGAATTCTTAGGTCATTTCCATTTTTAAATGCTAATTTGCTACCACTTTACTCTAAGAATCTAAAAACCATTCAATTTTGCCCAGACTAATATTAATTGATGATTCAGTTGATATAATGAATTAAAATTAAACTACACAGTGAATACATTAAATATATTTACTCAATTTGAGTACATATATAGCAAATACTTAAAAAAAAACCACATCTTCATCTGAATGAGATTACTTTATTTCATAATAATGTGTTAATAGTGGATTATTAGTTTTGGTAGAATTGCCATCCTAATATTTAAATAATACTTTTTAATAATAGAGAAACTAGTATAGGACAGAGAAAACTTATTGACTATCTACAAGTTTTCTGTACATATAAAGCTCTTCTAGAATGAAATGAAAATATAAAAGTTAACATTTATGCCAAACAAATGTGCCAGGTATTGGTGATTCACTCTGAGAAAACCACTCTGAAAAACCAGAAAATTCACTCTGGTACTGTAATTAGAGCAGTACCAAAAATCATTCATTTGGCAATGGAGGTTTGTATGTTGCTATACTGATGAACGGATTTAAGTGCAGTTTCCTTATGGAGGTAGATTAGGAGCAGAGGGACTTCAATTTACCAGTAAATAGTCACAAATAAGCCGAGGTTTTCAGCATATTTTAATGCAGTTTTTTTTGTGGTAAAATTAGGTGCCTCGGCTTATATTCGGATCGGCTTATATGAAGTACATACAGGATTTATGAAAACTCTATGGATATCACAATGGTCTTGTGTATGGATTGCTATGAGTTGGGAACCGATTCCACGTAAGCTATCAATAAACATATACACTAATAAAACAAAGTTACTATAGCTTCCTACTCATAAGGGGCCCTGCAAGACAGAATAATACATCCTACATAGGCTTTTGAGTCAATTCTGATTCATAGAAACGATGGAGACTGAGCAGAATTTCCCCCAGAGTTTCTAAAGCCCTACACCCTTATGAGAGCAGATAGCAACATCTTTGTCCCAAAGTATAGCTGGGGGCTTCAAACGACTGCCCTTTTGGTTAGTGGTCACGCACTATAAGTATGGAGCAAATAAAGATCCCTTAATATTTAATATTTCTAGGTTTTCATTTAATAAGACACAACTCTGTAATTAAATAATCGTCCAATATGTTTACACTGTATATAAAAACAAAGTGTTAATTATAATGTTACATTAAAGGCAGGCTTTGCTTACCCAACATAAATATTTCATTATCCAGAGAAGAAAAATGAAGCTAAGCAAAATATGAAATGACTGCTTCGGGTTATATAATTGGTAATTCAGAGTTAAAAATAAGAGTTAGGGCCCCCAACTTCCACAAGTACAATGTTTCCCCCCCCCCATTGAGTGTAGAATATGCATTACTGCAGTCACTTGGCAGTAATTTACATATACTCAAATTGAAAACTCACGTGCTATTCTGTCAGTTCTGATTCCTAATGACCCTAAAGGACAGAGAGAACTGCCATGGTGGGGGTCTGAGGCTAGAGATCTTTAGAGAAGCAGAAAACGTCACCTTCTGCCCACGCAGCAGCTGGTGGTTTTGAATTGCTGGCCGTGATTAGCAGCCCATTTGTAACCACGATGCCACCAACGTGCCTTCCAAATATATGAGGGGTGTCGAAGTCGGGGAATAAATGGAATTCACAGATAACGGAATTGCTCCATGAACTTTTTAAGGCCCCTTTATATACGACAAACATCAAATGTTAATAGTTGTTTTATTTTCAATCTGTCTTAATGTTTTCTGATTCTTCATATACATAGTAACATGTTGTACATATTCTTTAATACAAGGAATTTATCTTTTGGCCTTTCCTGGGAAACGATTTCCTGAGTAATTGATTTATCTCTTTGGTATCTAAATATCTGAAAATTTGTGTACATGAATGTCACAAAGATCACTTGATAGCTTGATATTTGTGGATTTTGGGGAGTTCATGCCTATGCAATGATACTCCCATATAGATTTGGACATCAAGTCCCCCGAGTTTCTTGGCTGGAGAAAGACCCTAGAGTATGTGGGAGAGAAGTACATCTCTCGGGTAGAAAATGTGTTGTTATGTCTCCCATCCCTTTTCCTGAGTGTTGTTGTACATTTACTTAGAAGGAAAAAGAAAAATAATATCAAGATGTGCCCCAATTTAATGTCTCTCTTACTCTTTTCTCTCCATTGCTGTAATAGGGCTATGAACCTGTGAGTTCTGTAAGTTTTTCCAAGTATTAAACCAATAGGTCAGAAATGAAGGAGCTCAGAGGGAACTCCTAAACTTGTGGCTAGTATCCTGAACCGGTAGAGAGAGAATCTCAAAGCTGTGGTAATAAGGATGTTGTCTAGAATCCCAAACATGCTGGCTACCTGCCTATTAGAAAGCACGATTAATTAGGTAGGGCTCTTTTAACTTGTGAGATCTGAACTCGCCAGAAAAACAAAGTGCTACCAGGCAGCTGACATAAGGACTGAACTGATCAGCAAAGTGGTCACTTGATTATCCTCATACCTTTATAATGCTATCTACTTCTCTTTAAGAGAAAGTGCTCTCTAATTCAACCTTCAGCAAGCAACAATATATAATCAGCATTTAGTAACATTGTCTTGCTTTCATTGTACTTATTTTAGGGTTGCCTATTTATATCCTGTAATACTTGTTGTCAGTTTATGTGAATGATATAAAGTACTTTTTAATATACATTTATTTAAGAAAAACAGAAGTCAATTAAAAATCATATGAATGGCTTGATTTTAGAAGGACAATTATCATACCATTTGCCCTTTTTGGTTCATATTTTACCTCAGAATAGAAGACACTTTACTTTTTCAATCTTCAGTAATTTTAGTAACTTGCCTTTTATTAAAAAAGAAATATTCTCTGAGTTCTTATTCTAATCTGCCTTATATTAATCAAAGTATGCAATTCTGAACAGTTTTCACAGGATTTTCCTACAGCCTTTTGGGTGGGTTTGAACTCAAATGACCAAATTTTAATTTAAAAAAGGATGTTGCTTTTACAAACATAGGTTGTCAACTAGGATGTGAAGCCCCATAAGCATTTTTGGCATGTTACTTACAAATATGCTTTCAAAGTAATGGAAGATACTATAAAACACTAATTATCAGTTTATAAACATTTATTACTTTTCATACGACCAATACTAACTATAATATTCAACCAATATAGATATTCTACCAGTAACAAAACTGAGTTAAAAATAAAACAAAACAAAAACCCATGACTTTATTTGATAGCATAGACTCCCTGAGTTCTTTGATCTACATGTAAACATTATTGATTAGTTCCTGAAACTTGAATTGAAATGCTAAAACAAAATTCTATTAATAACTTGTTAGGAGTTACGAATGTTCCAAATAAAATAGACAAATATGTAGTACTAACCTTTGCATCTGCTAAGGCATTGATGACATTCCCAAGAGCTAAAAGCGACTGATTAATATTCGTGCCTTCTCTAAAGTGGATTCCTTGAGCACGTGTAGCACTAGCCCTCTCCGACCCGGCTAGGTCAATGAGGGACATCTTGGCGATACGAACACTTTGGTTGATGCTTGCTGTTTTGTCTTGTTGTTGCAAATAAATCTTTCAGAAATTCAACGCAAATAGGAAAAGTGAGTATAAGATTTAACAAAATTCAAAGAGAAAACACTTTTAGAGTGAAATTAAAATTTTCATTAAAAAATGGAACAAACTAGAATTTAATTGACGTAGTAATATCTAAAATAACAAACTAAGAAAATATAACAGGCTAATGAATCTTGACCTAATAAAAGATCAGAACAACAGTCTTTTTTATTCTACTACCTTTTGATCATTGGAATTAAGAGGGAATATGGACAGAGGTCTTCTGCACTAATGTTTCTAAGAGAAGCCAGAAGTAGGAGCAAGCTAAATGAGTGCTGACCCCAAACGAAGAGTGAATGAATTCCAATTTCTAAAATTGGTTAATATTACTTTAATTGAGAAGATTCTATATATAAAATGGAAATTTGGTAAACCTGTCATATACAAGTATCCATTAGAATAAACCATAACTTATTCAATTACTTAAAGCAAATTTCTAGGAGTTTAATTAAAATATATTAAGTGGAAAACTTAAAGTGGAAAGTAATTCTTATTCCAATATAAAATAATTTTACTACAATTTTCTTACCAAACAGGGTCTAAGAATTAGAGAAGTCTTAGTGTCACAGATAAACATTTCTTTGAGTGACTGGCAGGAAATGTCAAAAAGCCAGCAATAAAAAAAAAAAAAATCCTAATGTAATTTTTTGTATTGGTAACTCTATAAATGGTTTGATTACCTCAGATATTTGATTAAAACAATTTCATTCTTACGAATTCCATGTTATAATCCAGAGTAGGTCTTATAATAATTTACATATAGGTATATATACATAAAACATATATAAGACTACAAATGAATAATGGATACTTAGCAAGTCTTTGGCACTTCCTGGAATTATATTCCTAAAAAAGTAGTATATTAACTGAATTATACTTCATTAGTGATAAAGTACTTATAAGATGCTAAATATCAATCTTTTAAAATGTGAATCAATATTTTTCCAATTTATTTGTCATACAAATCTGTTTTTAAAGCAAAAATCTTGTTTAAAATTTTGAATTTAAACATTTAACCATTTTAGAAAAAAACACATTATGCTACTTTAACATCTTCATAAGAATGGGAATTTACATTTCTGATTTATGTCCTCTCAATTTTACATATTTCTGGTGACAGAAACTTCAGAAAGCTGCAAAGCAAAGGATGTTCTTAGAAGTGGAAGCCTGTAGCCAAGATTTATTTTTTTCTTATGAATTGGACTTTATTTACCTTAAATTCAGTTTCACAAGTGATGGTCTAATGGGCTATTACCTGGAAAACAGCATGGGAACGAGAAGATGTTGCATTTATATCAGTGGGATGCTGTGTCCTGTTTTTGTTTCCATTATCCAATAGTTGCAAAATTTCTTCTGATGATTTTGGCTAATATTTTTTCAGATGAAAACATACAAATTAGTAATCTACCTTTCAATTTTTCAGCACAGCTTCCACAAGCAAGGAAAATTTTACTCAGGTCTGGAAGTGAACTCACTCATGAGAGAATAGACAACCATTTAAAATTAAAAGGGCAACAATACCCAAGGACAAATTTCAGATGGTTAAGAATGGAGGAATGGAAATAGTACATGCAAGAAGGAAGTAGGATAGGTGAAAGTACATAGAGATTGCAAAGCATGAATTAAGAGAAAATATATATGAATCATATAATATGAAACTTGTCTGCTCTGTAAAAGAACAGCTAATTCATAAAAGTTTTCAATAAATTAGTAAAAACAAAAGTTAAAAAATGTTTAAAGTAAAACATAAATTCTATAAATTCAATCATATTGACTATGTGCCATTTACTTGGTCCATTGGTAGGTGTTTTACAAAAATTAGGAAAATTCTTCTAGTATTTCTGAAAAGATTTAAAAATCCATGGTACAGAACAATGTATGATAGTATATGTATTGAAAGACAAGTTCATCCAATTATTTCAAAGTAAATAAAAGTGAAAATAATCATTTCTTGATTGTTATACTTCTATACATCTTTAGCGCTCTCTTTTCTCCAACAAGACGGTAAAAGTGGCTAAACATCTCCCCTTGCTATCCTATCAAGGAGAAAGCAAGTTTCTAACACATACCTGGTGTGAAGTCAACCCTTGAACAACCACCCCTTTTTGAGCATCTTCACGCACAGCAAGTGGTCCTGAGTTTACTAAGAGGTCACGAATCTGTTCATTATATACCTTAAAATAAAAGGAAATTCTTTAATGTTAAGGGAAAGTGAGTGATAACCTCATAAACGAATGCATGTGCACACACACAATCCTAAAGATAAGCAACAACTCATTTTAATTAATTGCCAACTATCTATTTCATGTTGCCTTAAGGATAAGAATTTTTGCATCTTAGAAAACAAAAGAATTATTATTTAGATTTAGAAACTGAAACTTCAAGTTGGAATCATGATACCCTAATCCTAGAATTCCCGACTTGTTGACAATAATGAAGCAGAGAAAAATTTATTTTTCTAAACTAGAGTGTACACATGGTTTTGGGAAATCCCAAAGGATCCGAAATGCAGGTTGAATAAAGCTAACAGGATTCTTACTGAAAAAGACATCTACTATACCATGATATGAAACCTTTAATATCTAGAGGTTAAAAGTTAAAAAGAACTCATAATTAGGGCAGTATCAATATAATTTATCCTTAAATTATGTTAGGCTTAATATGTAATTCTGAATAGTGAATCACATAAGGGAGTTTACTTTGAATGAAATGGTTAGATGAGTTTCCATAGTTACAGGGCAGTAACAGATTAGGGATTATAGCCCCAAATGCCATCATATCACATCTGCAATTTATCACTTACGTTTTTCTTTTTGTAAATTATAGAAGCAATACTACTAACTGATTTTATGGAGGTAGTAAAGTACAATATTTATTACCTGCCCACCAAACTACAATTATAACTATTACTGATAAAATATTAAAGAAACATAAAAATGTATTCTATAAAGTATTTTATGTAAATTACTTTCATGTTCTCATAGCCCATAGTGACAATTCTCTATTGGTAAAATTCTCTAAAATAAATGACTAAGCATTTTTTAAGTGCTAAGAATTCTTAAATATAGTAAAAAAATAACATGAGAAGCTAGTTTCTGAAGTTGATTTCCTGAGAAGGAGCAATTACTTTGCTGTTGCATCTCCTTACCCACTTAAATCATGTCAAATACACAATTAGAATGGTCATGCTCAAGCTAGTTTATGCTTCTGAACTCCTGGAAGTAGTTAAAATATACGGTTGCCAAGGTGATACCCCAAACATTGATATATTCAGGCGCAGGCATATCTACTTTAAAAAAATGGGGAAAACATTGTCATTGTCAAGGAATCATCTTGCTGGGACCCACAATTAATGCTCACAGAAGCAGCAGTCAGCAGATCAAACTGTACATGGCATTGAGTAAATCTGCTGTCCAACATATCTATTTAAGGGTTGAAAAGCACGGAGGTTACTATGAGGTCTAAGGTGCACAGGACACAGTATAAGGTGCACAGTCTCATATGTATGTGAAAATTAGAATCGGAGAAAGGAAGACTGAAGAATCAATGCATTTGAATTATGGTACTGGCAAATAATGAAAATACCAGGGACTGCCAAAAGGAGAAACATAACTGTCTTGGAAGAATTACAGTCAGAAATGCTCAGTATAGGCCAGGATGATGAGAATTGGTCTTATTTTCTTTGGAAATGTTGTCAAGAGACTGGTCCCTGGAGAAGAATATCAGACTTGGTAAAGGAAAGGCGCGGCGAAGGAAAGCAAGGTCAAGAAGGAGATGGACTTACACTATGGCTACAACAAAGGATTTAAGCATAGGAACAATTGTGAGTATGGCACAGGGCTGGGCAGTGTTTAATTCTGTTGTATATAGAGTGGCTATCTGTTGGATCGGACTTCAATGACAACTAATAATAACTAGACGTATTCTCAGACTCCAGAAATTACAAGCAGTAAAATCAAGGCTTAACATTATGGAACTGGTTTCTGAAACAGACTACCTGAAAGTACAGGTAGAGAACTAGTCACTTAGTAACCCACTAAATGCCAGCTACGAGTAAGACAGTAGGAGTCCTTAGAATGAAAGAGCATGCAAAAAGGACACGAGGCAGACTGAAAGAACTATTGCTAGCCAAATTCTGTATACATTGAGCACACAAATATAGTAAGTAATTATAATAACCAATCGAGTAAATTAAGGATCCAAGAGTTCACACTAGTATCACAAAAGGGAAGAGCAATGTATAAAAGGTAGAGGAAATGATTGAATTCAATAATCATTCTGGTACATTATACATTGAGCTAACTAACTATAAGCATGGTGGTTCGAACACACCAGCCACTCCACGGGAGAAATATGAAAGCTACTTCCGTAAAAATTTTAAAATCTTTAGATAGCACACTATTAGACAAGTATCATTAGTGGACATCTCCAAAAAGCTGAGTAGAAGGATATTAAATTCTCTCCAAAAGGAACTTAGTAATCACAGAGGATCAGATGATTTCTTTAAAGTACAGACATCAGACTAATTGAACAGAACAGAAGTTAACATCAGTAACAATGAGACTAATTAACAGTATAAACCTTTTACTAAGATGCAGTAATTCCAAGTTAGCATCACTTCTGTGAGTGTAAATTCCGAGTCTGACTACCAATGGCAAATCCAAACTTACTTTACATAAAGTGACAGTGCCATAAAATATAAAGACTCAAAGCACTGAGGATTAAAGGAGTTTCAATAGACTTTTTTCTTCTGGAAACTGACATGGTAACTGAATGCAATTTATGACACTGAATTTTATTTTTCAATAAAGAACACTATTTGAGTTATCAGAAAATTGTCATAAATTGCAATAGGTTAGGGTAAAAACTTTGTATCCTGAGTAATTTTCTAATTTTGATAATTCCACACTGGCTCCTTATGCAAATATTTTTATTCAACGTAGCAACTTTTCCCTAAATAAGGTAGTGGGGAAGGTCATTAGCACACAAAAAAGCAAGTTAATAAAATGTTAACAAAAGGGAGTCTTGGGGATTTTAGTACTATACATGATGTTGAAAATTATGCAAATAACATGCCCTCACCCCCCAAAATTAATGAGTCAAAATACCCAAGAACAAAAATTACAACTGCTTTTAAGCTTATGTAACAAAATTCTTGTTTAATAAGATTTAAATTATCTATGGTACTAACTCAATAAAAATTTCTCATCTCTCAAAAATGTCTGACCTTTCTTCTGATCACCAATCACTGTTGACTAATCTAAATAATGGTCATTAACCGACTTACCTCCAAATAGGAAACTGTAGTACTACACACTTTATCTTCCTTAATCTCATCCATGGACTTGTAAAGGTCCAACATTGTTAAATACATCACTCCAGGCTCAGCTGCTGATCCAAGCATCGTGTGGGTCTTCCCAGCTCCAGTAGCACCATAAGCAAGCACTAAAATTTTAGAAAAAGCGATCAAAGCTTTTTGTTATGGCATATAAGATCACAAACCTAGAGAGTTCCCCGTGTGTACTTTCTATAATAACAAAATTTGTAGTTTTATTCTTCATCATTGAGAAATTTGGGAACATTATCTGCTTATCCCCTATATTTGCCATCCTGACGAATAATATTATCAGTCCCCACTTCCTAACGGAAAGAAAACTAGAAAACAATTTGGACTGCTCCCTCTCTTGCATTAATCTTATAAATTTTATCATTCCTTTTCTATCTTTGGCTTAATCATCTCGAGTTCAAAAATTATAAAGAAATCTGAATATGTGTTATAAGCTCCAATTCTTTACTTTGTAATATTAAGAAAGGGTTTTTAGTTTTCTCTCCAACATCTTTCCTTGCTGTGATGTAAACATACTAAGTTAAAGTTTCTTGACTATACTGTTGTTTTCCT